>CM037785.1:3639424-3663824 GCA_021229015.1 Solen grandis
ATATGCCTTCACAAAAAAAGGGAGGGAAAAATAATAAAAAAAACTAGAATCGCAATCGCGATATCATGGGTTTCGCAAAAGCAATTTACCTCATTTTAACGAGTCCGCATGATTCGAAAAATATTTCTTCGTTCAATGGCTTTATAAATGTTAACAGCGATCTTTCAAACACTTTTGTCGCAATGTTTAAGAAGACTTTTTACCCAAAAGAAGATTTTTGAGTATTACCTGTCAGTTATGTAGTCACGATATCATCGGTTTTCATAAAAGCAATTCCATTCAGTTCACGAGTCGCATAAATTCGAAAAACATTTCTTCGTTAAATTTTGCTTGTTGAACTGTTAACAGTGATCTTTCAAACGTTTCGTCGCAATGTTTAAGCAGACTTTTTACCCAAGAGAGTATTCTTGAGTATTACCTGTCAGTTATGAAATCGCGATATCATCAGTTTTCATGAAAGCAATTCCATTCAGTTCATGATCGAAATGATTCGAAAAACAATATTTTCTTCGTTCAAGGCTTGTTGAATACTGTAAACATGATCTTTCAAACTTTTTTTGTCGCAATGTATAATCAGACTTTTTACCAAGAAAATATTTTTGAGTATTACCTTCTGTTATGTAGCCCGTAAACTTAAAAACTTTTTTTATGGACTTGGGGTACGCAATGTTTTATGTGTGTTTTGCTTTATGATGGAGACAAAAACAATTGTATTCGATAAACAACAATTGCAAATGAAAAACCCAACAGTATAATATGACACACGACAATACAATAGCCACTCAACACTATTACGAACCCAACTGTTCATTGAATTACTATCATTTTCAGAAATATCGCATTATCTTTTTTGTGTCTTTTCAAATTGATGTCACTGAAGAATAGAATAAAAAAAAAAAAAAAGTCGCATAAAAATCAACTTCATTTTTTTTAATTATTAATAGGATTCAAGCTAATCGCCCCCAAGCGGCAAAATGAAACCAAAACTGATTAAAATTTTACTATTAGGTACCTACAATGCAGCAAATGGTTCAAACAAGTATACAAGTCGCACTAGTCAAACATTCCTATTCCTTAAAATATCACAAGTTGAAGCATAAAAAACTGATTTACAATTGTTTCTTAAGAGGATCAAACCTTGGACTGCCGTTAAATGACCAATCAAGTCCGATCTCAAAAAAGAAACATCACATGGAAAGGGCTATTTAAGAACAAAAACTTTTGTTAATATACTTTCAATGAAATATTTTTAGTTTTTTGGGGGTATTTGGAGCCCATAAAAACACAATAATCGTTTAATATGCCCTTGGCCATTGCAATTTCTTTTTACCCTTTCAATTGTGAGGGCCCTTTCAGACATAACAATACATAACTTGTGAAAATATCATGAAGAATGAACCAAAAATAAAGTCAGGACGCCAAAATCATGTTTTAGGAATTTTGATTTTCCTAAAATTTAGTGAAGTTTGACCATTCTAGAGGACAAAACATGTATTTCTTAAATTCGCCACCCATATATTTTGTGCGTATATGTCTTGCAAATCTTTTGCAGCAAACAGAATTCTTCTATCTGATCTCTAACAAAAAAGGATAGGTTTTTCGTAACCTACCCTCATCTGCACAGTTTTTTGCGAGGTTCGAACTTTCAACCTTCCGTTTGTAGCTCAAAAAGTTTCAGCAACTCATACCTAGAAACTATCATACTTTAGTAGGCTATCAACAAGGAATACAATGCAACAAACCGCATTTCGATCAGACTTCAACATTTTGAGTTATAAGTAGATGAGTGCTTTCAAGCTAAGCGCCCCTAGCGGCAAAATGAGAAACAAAATTGATTAAAATTTTACCATTAGCTACCTAGCAATGCAGCAAATAGTTCAATTAAGTATACAATTCGCACTAGTCGAACATTCTATTTATTATACATCACATTTTGAAGCGTAAAAACTGATTTACAATTATTCCAAAAAAGGATCAAACTTTGGACTACCGTAAAATGACCAATTCAAGTCCGATCTTCAAAAACTAACATCAATGGAAAGAGCTCTTTAAGAACTAAATTTTTTGTTCATATACTCTCAAAGAAATACTTTTAGTTTTGGAGCTAATTTGGAGCCGAATAAAAACACAATAATCGTGAATGACCTTGACCTTTTCAATTATTTTTAAATTTTTTAATTGTGGGTCCCTTTCAAACATAACAATACATTACCTGTGAATATATCATGAAGAATGAACCAAAAATAAAGTCAGGAGCCACAGAAAACATGTTTTTGAAACTTAAAATTTTTCCTAAAATTTAGTGAAGTTTGACCGTTTCTAGAGGACAAACCATGCATATCTTAAATTAGCCACCCCATATATTTGTGCGTATATGTCTTGCAAATCATTTGCAGCAAACAGAATTCTTCTATCGATCTCTAACAAAAATGGATAGGTTTTTCGTACACCTACCCTCATTTGCACAGTTTTTTGCGAGGTTCGAACTTTCAACCTTCTGTAGCTCAAAATACTTTCAGCGACACGTACCCTCGAAACCTATCATATTTTATTTGGATATCAACAAGTAACAGAATGCAAAAAACCGCATTTGAATCGGACCTCAAATAAGTGAGCTATTAGCCATTAATAAATTTCATGCAAAACGCCCCCTACGGAAAAGTAAGACATAAATGAAAATTTTCTCACGTTAGGATCAAGTTCAAATACGTGGTAATAACTGATTAAAATTTCATACAGTGACTTTTTCTATCATGGTGATATGCCGTTCACAAAAAAAGGTTAGAAAAATAATAATAACTAGAATCGCAATCGCGATATCATCGGTTTTCGCAAAAGCAATTCCATTAAGTTCACGAGTCGCATGATTCGAAACATATTTCTTCGTTCAATGGCTTGTTTATGATTTAACAGCAATCTTTCAAACACTTTTGTCGCAATGTTTAAGAAGACTTTTTACCCAAAAGAAGATTTTTGAGTATTACCTATCAGTTATGTAGTCGCGATATCATTCAAACATTCTATCCCTTATATATCACAATTTGAAGCATAAAAACTGATTACAATTATTCTAAAGAGGATCAAACTTGGACTGCCGTAAAATGACCAAATCAAGTCAGATCTTCAAAAACTAAATACCAATGGAAAGGCTATTCAAGAACTAAAAACTTTTGTTCATATACTTTCAATGAAATATTTTTTGTTTTGGAGCTATTTGGAGCCGAAAAAAAAACATAATAATAATTGGTATATGACCTTTGACCTTTGCATATTATGCTTGATTTTTTTCTATGATTTTATTTGTTTTATAAAAATGCATAAACAGTGAAATAATGATGAAGATTGAACAAAAAAAAAGTCAGGAGCAGCAAAAAAGGGGGAAAAATATGGGAATACAATTGTTTGAAAAAGGGATAAACTTTGGACGGGGTCTTTTGATCAAATGAACCCCGATTTTAAAAAAACAAACCCCAAAGGGAAATCCTTTTCACAGACAAAATTTTGTCAAATACTTTCTAAAATATTTTTAATTTGGACTTTTTTATGCCGATATAAATAATAATAATTTAGAAAAAGACCTTGATTTCATATTATGCTTGATTTTTTTCTATGAAATATTTTTTTTATAAAAATGCAAAAACAGTGAAATAAAATAAGATTGAACAAAAAATAAAGTCAAGCAGCAAAAAAAAGGAAACTATGGATATACAATTGTTTGAAAAAGGGGATCAAATTTTTGGACTGGGGTCATTTCATAAAAGAAGTCCAAATTTAAAAAACTAACTTTAAAGGAAAAAATTTTTTCACAGACTAAAACTTTTGTTCAAACTTTCTATAAAATATTTTAGATTTGGGAGCTATTTTTGCCGAAAAAATAAGAATAATTAGTATATAACCTTGACCTTTGCATATTATGCTTGAATTTTTTTCGTATTTATTTGTTTTAAAAAAAAGTATAAACATGAAATAAGATGAAGTTTGAAAAAAAATTAAAGTCAGAGCTGCAAATACCCGTAAAAGTCATGCTTTAAAAATGTTGTTTTTTTCGAAAATATTGGTTATTTTGACCGCGTACTGTGGACAAACCAACATTTCCAAAATCGCCACACCATATTTTTTTGTGCGTATAGTCTTGCAAATCATATCCACAGAAAAATTGTCCTATCTCATCTCTGAAAAAAAGGGATTTTTTTCGTAACCACCTTATTTCATCGTTTTTTTTCGAGATTTGAATTTTCCCAAACCTCCTGTAAAAACAAATTTTTTAATTTACGCAAAAATTGAAACGTACTATTTTTTAAGTTTCTGACAAGGAACACAATGAAAAAAAACCCATTTGAATGGGGACCTCAAATAACAGAGAAATTTAAAGCCCTTAGTCATTTTTACAAAACGCCACCTAGCCAAAACAAAAAACAAAAATAAAATTTTCTAAACGTGAGGATAAAATTTCAGATTTTAGAACAAAAGGGTAAAAAATCAGAATGTGAATTTTTTCTATAAAGGTGATATGCCTTTCACAAAAAAAGGGTTAAAAAAAAATAAAAAAAATAAAAAAAAAAAAAAAAAAATAAAACAGAAAAAGAAAATGGGTTTTCGCAAGCGAGCAAAACCAAACAAACCCGCAAAGCGGCTTTTGGTTTTCGCTTTACTTGACATAAGAGTACTGTTTCAACTGCAGACATAATTGATTGATTTTAACTTTATTCGAATATTTTGGGGTTAATTATAAAATTAAAGCCGATCTTCAAAAAAACTAAACATCATAGAACGACCCTTTTTCCCGAACAGAATTTTTTGTTCAATACTTCTAAAAAAAATTTTTCTAGATTGAGAACTATTTTGTGCCAAAAAATAATGGGTTTTATAACGATTTTTGCATTTTTTTCATCGTTTTTTAACTATAGTTTTTTGATTTTTTAAAATGCAAAAAAAAAGAAAAAAATGATAAGATTGAACAAAAATAAAGTCAGGACTCAAAAAAGAACCCAACATAGGGTTTTAAAAATTGTTTGAAAAAAGGACCAAATTTTTGGACTGTGGAAATTTTGATAAAATGAAGTCCATCTCAAAAAACTAAACACCAAGGAAAGACCTTTTCACAGACAAAACTTTTGTTCATATATTTTTCTAAAAAATTTTTTTTTTAGATTTGGGAGCTATTTTTATGCCGAAAAATAACAATTTTGGGTAATGACCTTGACCTTTGCTTTAAAAATGCTTGATTTTTTTTCTATGATTTTATTTGTTTTAAAAAAATGCAAAACATGAAATAATGAGAAGATTGAAAAAAAATAAAGTCAGGAGCAGCAAAAAAGTGAAAACATATGGATATACAATTGTTTGATAAGGAGCAAAATTTGGACGTTGTCATTGAACAAATGAAGTCCGTTTTCAAAAACTAAACATTAATGGAAAGATCTCCTCACAAACAAACTTTTGTTCATATATTTTCATAAAATTTTTTTAATTTTGGGCTATTTTATGCCGATATAAAAAAAAATAATTGGTAAGACCTTCATTTTTGCATATTATTTTGTTTTTTTTTTCTATGAATTAAATTTGTTTGAAAAAAAATGCATAAACATGAAATTATGAAGATTAACAAAAATAAGTCAGGAGCAGCAAAAAAGAGAAAAAAAAAGGATAAAAAAAATTGTTTATAAGAGGTCAAATTTTTGGACTGTTTCATTTGAACAAATGAAGCCCGGGCTTAAAAAACTAAACTTTAAATGGAAAGATCCCTCACAAACTAAAATTTTTGGTTCATAACTTTCTATAAAATTTTTTTAGTTTTGGGGCTTTTTTAGCCGATAAAATAAAAATAATTGGTATATGACCTTGACCTTTGCATTTTATGCTTTTTTTTTTTTAATATTTTAATTTTTTTTATAAAAATGCATAACGTATATAAGATGAATTTTGAACAAAAAATAAAGTCAGGAGCAGCAAAAAGAGAAAACTATGGATATAAAATTGTTTGATAAGGGACAAACTTTGGACGTGGCCCTTTGATCAAATAAAGTCCGATCTAAAAAAATTTAAAAATAATGGAAGATCCCTCAAACTAAAATTTTTTTTCAATACTTTCAAAAAATATTTTTAGATTTGGACTATTTTATGCCGATAAAAAAAATAATTGGATTCCCTTTCACCTTTCTTTTAAATGTTTTTGTTTTTTTCTATAAATTTTATTTGTGTTAAAAAAATGCAAAAACATGAAATAATGATGAAATTGAAAAAAAAAAAGTCAGGACTGCAAAAAACCTTTAAAACAGCTTTTAAAATGTTATTTTTCGAAAATATTGGTTAAAGTTTGACCGCATCTGTGGCAAACCATGAATTTCCCAAATTCGCCACCCCATATTTTTTGTGCGTAAAGTCTTGCAGATCATATCAACAAAAAAAATTTCTTCTATCTCATCTCTGAAAAAAAGGGGGATTTTTTTGGTAACCTCCCCTTTATTTCAATTTTTTGCGAGATTCGAACTTTCACCTCCGTAGAAACGAAAGTTTTATATACGCAAATTTTTAAACCAATCATATTTTTCATTTACAAGGAACTTGTGAAAAAACCGCATTGAATCGGGGCCCACCCAAATAAGGAGATATGCTTATTAAACTTTTTTCAAAAAAACCCCCCCCTGGCGGGAAAATGAAAACAAAAATAAAAATTTATCTCGACGTAGGATCACTTAAAGTAGGGGTTTTATTACTGATAAAGTTTCAAGATGGGTTTTTTTCTAAACCTCGAGCTATCCGTTCAAAAAAGGGAAAAAAAATAAAAAAAAAAAAAAAAAAAAAAAAAAACAGAACGAGAACAATAGTTTTCGCACAGCGATCAAAAACCTAAAAAAAAACAGAAAAAACAATGGGTTTTTCGCACTGCGAGGTGCGAAAACCTAAAAATAAAACAAGAAGAACAATAGTTTTCGCCCAGCGATGCGAAAACCAAAAAAAAAAAAAAAAAAAATAAAACAGAAAAAACAATGGGTTTCGCACGCGATGTCAAAAACCAATAATAAAAGTTTGGAAAAGCCGAAAAAGAAAAGGGCAAATGTTTAATCGGTCCGGTGAACAAGCATCCTAAAATGCACCTCATTCCTTCAAATACGCACGCAATTCACCTTTCAACACGGGCAGATTTCTGCGTAGGAACGTCCGGAAAGGGTAACCCCCCCCCAAACCCCCTTTCTTTTCTTATTTTCAACTTGCAATTTTCGTGACAAGCCCTTATCCGAAAACAGAATATCTCCCATTTTGTTGAAGGAACATCTAAATTTTCAGGATTTTTTTGCACACCGTGGGCTACGCACCTGCAAATTCAACTTCAAACGTCACTTGCCGTTTTTATATGATTTTTTTAAAAATTCTTGCAAAATATGCAGACGTCATAATCCGTGCCCAAAACAAATATTCCTGCATATACATCATTTTCATTTTTCAGTGTCTTAATCCTGAAGAAATCAAATTTTTACCAAAGTTCTGAAACTACAGCGTTTCAATTTCGTTTTAAAAATCACTTTTTTGCCTTTTTGTCATAAATCAACCCAATTCAAACCCCCATCTTTTAAAAACTTTAAAATCACTGGGAAAAGCTCTTTAAGAACTAAAACTTTTGTTCATATACCTTCAAAAGAAAATTTGTATTTTTTGGGGCTCTTTGGGGGGCCCAATAAAAACACAATAACTAAAAATTTACCCTTGACCTTTTTATTTTTTTTTTTAACTTTTTAATTTGGAAACCCTTTCAAAAAATAACAAACAAAAATTTTAAAATATCAAAAAAACTAAAAAAAAGTCAGGGGCGACAAAAAAAAATGTTTTTGAAAAATTTTAATTTTTTTCCCAAAATTTAGTGAAATTTGACCTTTCTAAGGGCAAACCATTCATTTTTTAAAAATTTCCACCCCATAATTTTTTTCGATATTCTTGCAAAACATTTTCAGCAAACGAACTCTTCATCTGACTCTAACAAAAATGATAGGGTTTTTTGAACCACCCTCATTTTCCAGTTTTTTTGCAGGTTCGAACATTCAACCTTCAAAGCTAAAAAATTTTTAGCGACACCTACCTCAAAATTTTTCAATTTTAAAAAGGCAACAACAAGGAACAAAAAGCAAAAAACCGCAAAATTTAATGGACCTAAAAAACGAGTTATTTGCCTTTATAAATTTATACAAAACGCCCCCCAGCGGGAAAAAGTAAACATAAAGAAAAAATTTTTTCCCAAAGTTAGGGAACATCTTCAAATACGTGGTAAAAACTGATTAAAAATTCATAAATTTGGGGTTTTCTGATCAGGAGATTTTCCGTTAACAAAAAAGGGGGTTTGAAAAATAATAAAACCAAAAACGCAATTAAATTGCGATACATCGGTTTTTTGCAAAGCAATTTACCTCATTCACGAGTCGCATGATTTGAAAAACAATTTCTTTTTTTAAATGGCTTTTGAAACTGTTAACACGATCTTTTAAACATTTTTGTCGCAATATTTAAGCAGACATTTTTTCCCAAAAGAATAATTTTGAGTCTTTCCGTCATTAGTATCGCGAATCAAGGTTTTTACAAAACAATTCCTTTGTTCACAGTTGCAGATTCAAAAACATTTTTCTTTTAAAGTTTTTTGATACGTAACAGGAATTTTCAAATATTTTTTGTCGCAATGTTTAAGCAATTTTTACCCCTAAGAAAATTGTTGAGTATTACCTTCATTTTGTATCGCGATACATCAGTTTTCACAAAGCAATTCCTTCAAATCACGAGTCGCATGTTTTTGAAAAACATATTTCTTCTTTTAATGGCTTTTTTTAATACGTTGAATACAGTATCTTTCAAACATTTTTGTCCAAATGTTTTTGCAGACTTTTTACCAAAAAATACTTTTAATATTACCTGTCTTTTTACAGACTTCGGGACGCAACATTATATGTGTGTTGCTTTATATGACAATTTCCAAATTGTTTTCGAAAAAAAACAAATTTTCAAACGACAAAAACTAAAAATACACCACAATGCATTCCCCTTAACATTTTAACGAACTAATGTTGCATTGAATTTCTATCATTTCATAAAAATTTGATAAATTTTTTATGTTGTTTCAAATTGATGCACCAAGGGACAGAAAGCAAAAAATTTCATAAAAATCAACTTTTAAATTATTTTATAATAAAGGGGATTTTAAACCAAGCGGCTCCCTAGCACAAAATGAGTAACAAAATTGTACAATAGGTACCTTGAAAAACGCAAATGGTTCAAACAAGTATACAAGTCACACTATCAAACAAAAATATTCCTTAATACACAACAACATAAAAAATTATTTACAATGTTCTAAAAAGGGGCAAAACTGGGGGCTGCCCTAAAAAGACCAATCAAGTCCGATCTTTAAAAAAAAACATCACTGGAAAGGGCCTTCAAGAAAAAAACTTTTGTTCAATACCTCAATAAATATTTTTTGTTTTGGGGGCTATTTGGGGCCAAAAAACACAAAAATCGTAATATACCCTTTGACCTTTGAAAATTTTTTTTAACTTTTTAAAAATTTTGGTCCCTTTCAAAAAATAACAATACATTCATTGAAAAAAACATGAGGAATGAAAACCCAAAAATTAAAACAGGAGCGATAAAAAACCTGTTTTTGAAACTTTAACTTTTCCTAAAATTTTGTGAAGTTTTACCGTTTTCTAGAGGACAAACCCTCATTTTTTAAATTTGCACCTCAATATTTGTGCGTAATGTCCTGCAAAACATTGCAGCAAACAAAATTTCTACATTCAACGAAAATGGATAGGTTTTTTTGTACACATACCCTCATCGCACAGTTTTCTGCGAGGTTTTGAACTTTTAACCTTCCGTTGCTAGCTCAAAAAGTTTCAGCCACCTACCTAAAAAATCATATTTTTTTTAGGGTATAAAAGGGAAAATAAGCAATAAAAAGCCTTTGGGTCAGCTTTAAATTTTTGAGTTATAAGTAGAAGAGTGCTTTCAAGCTTTGCGCCCCCTACGCAAAAAAAAACAAATTTATAAACTTTTACCCTTAGTACCTACAAGCACAAATAGTTCAACCAAAACAAGTCGCACAAGTCCCCAAAAATTCATTTTTTATATATCACTTTGAAGCATAAAACGGTTTTACAATTATTCCCAAAAAAAGGGTCAAACTTTGGACGCCGTAATATACCCAAACAATTTCCCATCTTTAAAAAATTTAAACCCACTGGAAAGACTCTTCAAAACTAAAACTTTTTTACATATTTCAATTAAATATTTTTAGTTTTGGACATTTTTTGGGCCCAATATAAACACAATTACGTAATAAGACCTTACCTTTGCGTTTATTTTTTAAAATTTTTTTAAATTTTAAGCCCTTTAGAAGTTAACAAAACATAACTTTGAAAATTTTATGAAAATAAAACCCAAAAAATAGTCAGGGGTACAAAAAACAGTTTTTAAAATTTTTTTTTTTCCTAAATTTTAGTGAAGTTTGACCGTTTCTTAAGGGGAAACCATGCATTTCTTAAATTCGCCACCCCATATTTTTTTGGGGTATAGCTTGCAAATCATTGCGCAAACAAAATTTTTCTATCGTTCTACAAAAAAGGGTAGTTTTTCGTCACCTACCCTCATTTGCCAGTTTTTTGCGAGGTCGAACATTCAAACCCTTTTGTACTCAAAAATTTCACGACACCACCAACCCAAACCTACTATTTTTTTTGGCTATCAACAAGGAACAAATGAAAAAACCGCTTTGAATCGGCCCAAATAACTTTATTAGCCATTTTTTTCATTTCATACTAAACCCCCCAGCGGGAAAAGAAAAAAATAAAAGGAAATTTTCTCAAAGTAGGATCATCTCAAAACTGGTAAAACTGATTAAAATTTTATAAAAGTGGCTTTTCTGATCACGGAATTTTCCGTTAACAAAAAAGGGTTTTGAAAAATAATAAAAAAAAAAAAAAAAACGAAAAAAACAATAGGGTTTTCGACTGGAGGTGCGAAACCTAACGAATCGCAATCGCGATATCTCGGTTTTCGCAAAAGCAATTCCATTCATTCACGAGTCCAAATTCAAAAATATTTTTTCATTCAAAGGTTTTTAAAAGTTAACAGCGTCTTTTAAAAAACTTTTTTCGCAATGTTTTAGCAACTTTTTTCCCCAAAAAAATATTTTTGAGTTTACCGTCATTATGTATCGCGATATAATTTTTCACGAAAACAAATTTCCTTCAGTTACGATTGCATGATTCGAAAAAAATTTTTTTCGTTCAATGGCTTGTTGATACTTTAACGTGTCTTTTAAAACATTTTGTCGCAATGTTTAAGCAGACTTTTTACCCAAAAGAATATTGTTTATTTACCTGTCAGTTTTTTTAGTCGCAATCAAACAATTTTCACGAAACAATTCCCTTTTATCACGAGTCGCAGTTTCAAAAAAAAAATTTTTTTCGTTCAAGGCTTGTTGAATACTGTTAACATGACTTTCAAACATTTTGTTCAATGTTTGCAACTTTTTCCCCAAAAGAAAACCTTTTTTGTATTTCCTGTCTGTTAGTATCGCAAAATTAAAACCTTTTTACGACTTTTGGACTGCAACGTTAAATGTGGTGTTGCTTTATGAGGCGCAACACAATGACTCGAAAAAAAAGATTCAAAAGACAATAACACCGACAAAATATACAACTCAACACATTCAGACTAATGTTTACATTTAAATTTTATCATTTTTAGAAATAACGCTTTGATTTTTAGTGTTTTTTTTCAAATTTAGTACCAAAAAACAGAAGCAAAAAAAAAATTGCATAAAAACAGACTTCAATTATTTTTTTATAAAGAGTGATTTTAAGCCAAGCGCCCCCTAGCGGCAAAACGAAAACAAAATTGAGTAAATATTTTTTATTGGGGACCTAGCAATGCACAATGGTTCAATCAAGTATACAAGTCCACTATCAAACATTCTATTCCTTATAACAAAATTTTAAGTAAAAACCCGATTTACAAATTTTTTCAAGAGAATAAAAAATTTGGGCTGCCGTAAAAAAAAGACCAAATCAAAACATCTTTAAAAAATAAACACACTGGAAAGGGCTCTTCAAGAACTAAAACTTTTGTTCATACACTTTCAATAAAATATTTTTTGTTTTTGAGCTATTTTGACCGAATAAAAAAACAGTAATCGAATATGACCTTTACCTTTGCAAATTTTTTTTTAACTTTTTAATTGTGGGTATTTCAAACAAACAATACATAACTTGTGAAAAAAATCATAAGAAGAACTAAAAATAAAGTCAGGAGCGAAAAAAAACCGTTTTTTTTAAATTTGATTTTCCTAAAAATTTAGTGAAGTTTGCCCTTTCTAGAGGACAAACCATGCATTTATTTTAAGTTCGCCACCCAAAATTTTTTTTGCGTATATGTCTTTTTTAAATAATTGCAGCAAACAAATTATTCTATCTGATCTCTAACAAAAAAGGGTAGTTTTTGTAGACCTAACCCTCATCTCACGTTTTTTTTTTCGAGGTTCGAACTTTTAAAACCTTTCCCTTTTGTACTCAAAAAGTTTTTGCCACCATAACTGGAAAATTCAATTTTATTGAGTTCAACAAGGAACACAATGCAACAAACCGCTTGACAGACTTCAACTTTTTTAGTTATAAGTAGAAGAGTGTTTTTAAGCTAAGCGCCCCCTAGCGGGAAAAAGAAAAAAAATTGATTAAAATTTTAAAACCCTTTGGGACCTAGCAATCAGCAAAAAGTTCAATCAAGTACCAAGTCGCACTAGTCGAACATTTTTTTTCTTATATTCACAATTTGAAGCATAAAAACTGATTTACAAATTTTTCCGAAAAAAAATCAAACTTTTGACTGCCGAAAATGACCCAAAACAACCATCTTCAAAAACTAAACACACGGAAAAAGCTTTTTGCATACCTAAAACTTTTGTTCATATACCCAATGAAATATTTTATTTTGGCTATTTGGGGGCCCAATAAAACCCCAAATAACGTAAAATACCTTGACCTTTTCTTTTTTTTTAAATTTTTAATTTTGATTCCCCCCCCTTTTAGACATAACAATACATAACTTGAAAAATCATGAAAAATTAAAAAAAAAAAATCAGAACGAAAAAAACATTTTTTTAACCTTTTAAATTTTCCTAAAATTTAGTGAAGTTTGACCCTTTTTCCCGAGACAAAAAACCCTACATTTTTTTAAATTTCCCAACCCCCTAATTTTTGCGTATATTCTTTTTCAAATCATTTCAGCAAACAAATTCATCTACTGATCTCTAACAAAAATGGTAGGTTTTTTGAGACCTCCCCCCATTTGCCGTTTTTTTTCGAGGTTTTGAACATTCAACCTTTTTAGCTCAAATACTTTCAGCGACACGTACCCCCCAAACTTATCTTTTTTTTTTTGGGTATCAACAAAGAACAAATGCAAAAAAAAGTATTTTAATCGACCTCAAATAAGTGAGTTATTTGCCATTTAAAAATTCAGCAAAACGCCCCTGGCGGGAAAAAATAAGACATAAGAAAATTTTCTCAACGTTGAACATTTTCAAATACGTGGTAATAACTATTTAAAATTTTATACATTTACTTTTTTCATCATGGGATATGCCGTTCACAAAAAAAAGGGTTTAAAAAAAAAATAAAACAGAATCGAATCGCATATCACGTTTTTTGCAAAACAATTCCATTAAGTTCACGAGTCCCCATATTCGAAAAATATTTTTTCGTTCAATGGCTTGTTTAAATGTTAACACGATCTTTAAACCTTTTTTCACAATTTTAAGAAGACTTTTTACCCAAAAGAAATTTTTGGTATACCCGTCAGTTATGTAGCGCATAAACATCGGGTTTTTTGAAAGCAATTCCATTTTTTCACAGTTTTTGATTCGAAAAACATTTCTTCTTTTTAAATTGCTTTTTTGAACTGTTAAATTATCTTTTAACGTTTCTGTCGCAATGTTTAAAAACAGACTTTTTACCCCAAAAAATAAATTTTGAGTAAATTTCCTGTCAGTTATAAATCGCGAATCATCAGTTTTCATAAAACAATTCCTTCAGTTCATGATCGCATATTCGAAAAAAATTTTTTTCGTTCAAGGCTTTTTGAATACTGTTAAATGAACATTCAAAAATTTTTTTTCGCAAAGATAACAACTTTTTACCAAAAAATACTTTTTAGTTTTTTACCTGTTGTTATGTTTTCGAAACTGAAAAAATTTTTTTTTCGGACTCGGGGCCCGAGAAAAAACAAAGAATTTGAAAACAAAAATTGCAAACGACAAAAAACAGTAAAAAATGACACACGACAATGCAAATGCCAGTCAACACTATACAACAAATGTTGCATTGAAATTTCTACATTTTTTAGGAAAACGCATTATCTTTTTGTGTCATTTTTTAAATTGATCACCGAAGAACAGAAGCAAAAAAAAATCGCATAAAAATCAGCTTCATTTTTTTTAATTATTAATAGGATTTTAACTAACGCCCCCAAGCGGCAAAATAGAAACCCAAAAAATTAAAATTTACATTAGGTACCTACAATGCAGCAAATGGTTTAACAAGTAAACAAACCCCACTAGTCAAACATTCATTCCCATATACACAATTTTAACAAAAAACTGATTTACAGTTTTCTAAAGAGGGTCAAACTTTGGCTGCCGTAAAAAAAGACCAAATCAAGTCCGACTTTAAAAACTAAAACATCACGGAAAGGCCTTTAAAAAAAAAACTTTTTTTAAAATACTTTCAAAGAAATATTTTTTGTTTTGGGGCTATTTGGGGCAAAATGAAAAAACAATAATCGTAATATCCCTTTAACTTTTCAATTTCTTTTACCCTTTTTTAAATTTTAGATCCTTTTTGAATAACAAACATAACTTTTTGAAAATATCATAAGAATGAAAAAAAAATAAAGTCGACGACAAAAAATGTTTTTGAAAAATTTTTATTTTTCCTAAAATTTAGTGAATTTTTACCGTTTCTAGAGGACAAACCATGCATTTTCTTAAATTCCCACCCCCAAAATTTTATGCGTTTTTGTCTTTCAAACATTTGCCAAACAGAATTCTTCATCGATCTTAACAAAAATGGGTAGGTTTTTTCGTGACCAACCCCCATCTGCACAATTTTTTGCGAGGTTCGACCTTCAACCCCTAGTTTTAAACTCAAAAGTTTTAGCCACTCACCACTCATACCTAGAAACTACAACTTTATTAGGGTATCAACAAGGGAAAAAATGTAACAAACCGCTATGGATCAACTTTACATTTTGAATATAATGAAAATGCTTTCATGCTATGCGCCCCCCACCAAAATGAGAAACAAAATTTATTAAAAATTTTTCCATTAGTACCAGCAATGTGCAAAAAGTTCAAATTAAAATCAAACGCACTAGTCGAACATTCATTTCTTTTACACACATTTTTAAGCATAAAAACTGATTTACAATTATTCCAAAAAGGATCAAACTTTGGCTCCGAAAATGACCAAAACAAGTCCCATCTTCAAAATCAAACATCATTAGAAAAAAAATTTTTTAAAACAAATCTTTTTTTTCAAAAAGTTTATGAAATTTTTTTTGATTTTGAGCTTTCAAGCCGAATTTATATACAATTACCTAAAACCGACCTTTTCTATAATTTTTTTCTTTTTATTTAGTGACACAAACATAGTTTTTACATTAAATTAAAATTTCTAGAAATTGAACCCAAAAATAAAATCAGAGCGCAAAAAATCTTAACAGTCATGCTTTTAAAATGTGATTTTTCGAAAATTTGGTTAAGTTTGACCGCACTGTGGCAAACCAGCATTTTTCCCAATTCGCCACCCCATAATTTTTTGCTATATGTTTTGCGAATCAAATCAACAAACAAATTCTTTATCTCAAAAAAAAAAATGGGCACTTTTTTCGTAGACCTACCCTCTTTTCACTGTTTTTTGCGAGGGTTTGAATTTCAAACCTTTTGAGCAAAAAAATTTTTTTAAAAACCCCCAGATTTTTTAAACCTATCATATTTGATTAGGGTTTTGACAAGAACACAAACAAAAAAACACATCTGAACCACCTCAAATACAAGTATTAGCATTTTTTGATTTTTTTTAAAACGCCCCCTACGGCAAAAAAAAAACAAAAAAGAAAAATTTCTCAACGTTTGGATCAAGTTTTGATAAAAAATAAGGAAATGGGAAAAAATTCATAATTGTGGGTTTTTTCTATCATGTTAATCCTTCCAAAAAAGGTTAGAAAAATAATAAAAAAAAAATAAACAGAAGAAGAACAATAGTTTTTTGCAAGCGATCGAAACCTAACAAACGCTATTTTCGATACATCGGTTTTTCGCAAAAACAAATTCCATTCATTCACAGTCACATTTTTCGAAAAACTATTTTTCTTCATGGCTTTTGAATACTGTTGAAAACAGATCTTTCCAACAATTTGTCGCAAGTTTTTAAACAGACTTTTTTTCCCAAAAAGAATACTTTTTAATATTCCTGTCGTAATGTAGTCGCAAACTTTTAAAACTTTTTTTACAGACTTCGGGTACGCAACATTAAATTGGTGTTGCTTTATGAGGTGAAATGGCAATTTTACTCATAAACAACATTTTCAAACGCCACAACAGTAAAAATGCACCGACAATGCATATGCCCCTTAACATTATAACGAACTAATGTTGCATTGAATAAAATACATTTTTATGAAAAATCGATAAAATTTTTGTGTTTTTTTCAAATTTTAATTTACCAAAACAAATGCAAAAATTGCATAAAAAACAGACTTAATTATTTTTATTAATAAAAGGGGGATTTCAAGCCAAACGCCCCCTAGCACAAAATGAAAAAAAATTGTAATTATTTCCCAAAATTTGAAACCTTTTTTTTCGGGGCTCGGGGACGCAACGTTATATGTGTGTTTTCTTTAGATGGGACAACAAATTTTTACCGAAAACAAGAAAAGCAAACGACAAACAACAGTTTAAAAAAAACACGCGACAAGTATTATGCAACAACACTATTACAGACAATGTTACATTTAATTACTACATTTTTTCATGAAATATCGCTTTGATTTTTAGTGTTGTTTCAAATTGATGTCACCAAAAACAGAATTAAAAATTTTGCATAAATCAACTTCAATTATTTTAGTTAAAAAAAGTGATTTCAACCCCGCGCCCCCAGCGGCAAAAAAAGAAACAAAATTTGGGGTTTAAATATTTCATTTGGGATCTAGCAATACAGCAAAATGTTCAATCAAGTATACAAGCCACTTTTAAACATTCTAACCCAATTCAAAAATTTTAAGTAAAAAACCCGATTTACAATTGTTTTAAAGAGATCAAATTTTGACGCCGTAAAATGACGAAATCAAGTCATTCTTCAAAAACTAAAAACACTGGAAAGGGCTCTTCAAGAACTAAAACTTTTTTTTATACACTTTTTTAATAAAATATTTTTTTGTTTTTGACTTTTTTGAGCCGAAAAAAACACGTAACGTAAAAATGACCCTTACCTTTTTAAATTTCTTTTAACTTCTTAATTTGGGGTCATTTTAAACATAACAATTCATAACTTTTGAAAAATATGAAAATGAACAAAAAAAAGTCAGGGGGCGACAAAAACCCTGTTTTTTAAATTTTTTATTTTTCCTAAAATTTATAATTTGACCATTTTTTAAGGACAAACCATGCATTTTTTTAAGTCGCCACCCCATAAAATTTTTTTTCTAATGTCTTTAATAATTTGCACAAACAGAATTCTTCTACTGATCCTAACAAAAAGGATAGGTTTTTTTGTAGACCTAAAACCCCCATCTGCACAGTTTTTTTTCGAGGTTCGAACATTCAACTTTCCCTTTTGTAGCTCAAAAAGTTTTAGCCACTCAACCTTTAAAATACAAATTTTATAGATATCAACAAGGAACACAAAGCAACAAAACCCCAAATTGGGCAGACTTTAAATTTTTTAGTTTAATAAAGATGTTTTTAAGCTAAACGCCCCTAGCGGGAAATGAAAACAAAATTTATTAAAATTTTACCATTAGGTACCTAGCAATCACAAATATTCAATCAAGTACGCAAATCGCACTAGTCAACATTCTATTTCATATATCAAAATTTTAAGCATAAAAACTGATTTACAAAATTCCAAAAAAGGATCAAACTTTGGGGCTGCCGTAAAATGACCAAATCAAGTCCGATCTTCAAAAACAAACCCCACGGAAAAAACTCTTGAATAACTAAAAATTTTGTTCATAAACTCTCAAAAAAAATTTTTAGTTTTTGGAGCTATTGGGCCGAATAAAAACACAATAATCGTAATATGACCTTGACCTTTCATTTTTTTTTTAACTTTTTAATTTGATCCCCTTTCAACATAACAAAAAAAACTTGGAAAATATCGAAAAATTAAAAAAAAATAAAGTCAGAAGCGATAAAAAACATGTTTTGAACCTTTAAACTTTTTCTAAAATTTGTGAATTTGACCGTTTCCGAGGACCTACCATACATTTTTTTAAATTCGCCACCCCCTATATTTGTGCGTAATGTCTGCAAATCATTTTCAGCAAAAAAATTCATCTATCTGATCTCTAACAAAAAAGGATAGGTTTTTTGTAACCTACCCCCATTTTCAAAAGTTTTTTTTTCGAGGTTTGAACTTTCAACCTTCGACTCAAATACTTTTTAGCAACCTCCCTCGAAACCATCAAATTTTTGGCTTCAAAAAGGAACAAATGAAAAAAACCGCATTTGAATCGGACCCAAATAGTGAGTTTTAATCCATTTAAAAAATTTTATGCAAAAAGCCCCCTGGGGGGGAAAAGAAGACAAAATAAAAATTTTTTTCCCCGTTTGGGTCATTTTCAAATTGTGGTAATAACTGATTAAAATTTCATACTGGACTTTTTTCACATGGTGAATCCGTTCACAAAAAAAAGGGTTTAAAAAAAAAAATAAAAAAAAAAAATAAAACAGAAAAGAACAATAGTTTTTCGCACGCGGTGCAAAACCTAAAAAAAAAAATAAAACAGAAGAAAACAATAGGTTTTCGCACGCGAGGTGCGAAAAACCAAAAAAAAAAAAAAAAAAAACAGAAGAAGAACAATAGGTTTTCGCACTGCGAGGGGCAAAACAAAAAAAAAAAAAAAAAAAAATAAAAAAGAAGAAAACAATATTTTTTTGCAAGCGATGCGAAAACCTAACTAGAACCGCAAAACGGCATCTTTTTTTCCTTTAACTTGACTAGTAAGAGTACTGGTTTTAACTGCAGACATAATTGTTGATTTAAAATTTTTCGAATATTTTTTAAATTATCAAATTAAGTCCATCTTTAAAACTAAAAATCATTAGAAAAGATCTCTTTACGAACTAAATTTTTTTCATAAATTTAAAAAAATATTTCTAATTGAAGCTATTTTGTGCGATAAAAAAAATCGGGATTAGACCTTGGCCTTTGCATATTTCATCGTTTTTCTTTAGTTTGTATTATTATTTAAATGCATAAACAGTGAAAAATGATGAAGATTGAACAAAAAATTTAAAATCAGGGGTTGCAAAAAAAAGAAACATACGGGTTTTTCAATTGTTTGTAAAAGGGTCAAATTTGGGCTAAGGGCTTTGATAAATGAAGTCAAACTTTCAAAAACTAAACACCAAGGAAAGATCTCTTTACAAAAAAAATTTTGTTCATAACTTTCTAAAAAATATTTTTTAGTTTGGAGCATTTTTTGCCGAAAAAAAATAATAATTGGGAAAAGACCTTGACCTTTTGCATATTAAAGCTTTTTTTTTTTTTCTAGGGTTTTTTTTTTTGATAAAAATGCATAAAAAGTGAAATAATGATGAAGATTGAACAAAAAATAAAGTCGGAGCAGCAAAAAAGAGGAAACAATGGAATCAATTGTTTTTTAAAGGAAACAAACTTTGGGCTGTGGTCATTTGATCAATGAATCCGATCTTCAAAAACTAAACATTTATGGAAAAATCTCCTCACAACCCAAACTTTTGTTCAAATACTTTTTATAAAATATTTTAATTGGGGCATTTTTATCCCAATAAATAATATTAATTGTATATGACCTTTACCTTTCATATTTTGGTGATTTTTTTTTTATATTTTATTTGATTGATAAAAAAGCATTAAAGTGAAAAAAGCTGAAGATTGAACAAAAAATAAAGTCAGGGGCTGCAAATAACCTTAAAAGTCAAGGGTTTTAAAATGTGATTTTTTTGAAAATATTGGTTAGTTTGACCGCGTCTGTGGACAAACCATGCATTTTTAAAACGCCCCCCCCATATATTTTGGCTAAACCGCAAACATAGCAAAAACAAAATTTTCTACCACCGAATAAAATGGCACGTTTTTGGTAACCTACCCCTTTTTCACAGTTTTTTTCGAGATTCGAACTTCAATTTCCCGTAGCACGAAAAATTTTTTAAAACGCAAATTTTTTGGGAAACCCATCATCTTTTTTGGGTATTTACAAGGAAAATTTTGCAAAAACCGCATTTGAATCGACCTCAAAAAGGGGATATTGCTTTTTAAACATTTTTATATAAAAACGCCCCCCGGCGGGAAAACAAAGCAAAAAAAAAATTATCTCGACGTTAGGACATTTCAAATACGTGGTTTTTACTGATAAAAGTTTTATAGATTTTGGGTTTTTTTCACCTCGGAGCATGCCGTTCACAAAAAAGGGTTAAAAAAAAAAAAAAAAAAAAAAAAAAAAAGAAAAAAGAACGAAACAAAGGGTTTTCCCCCTTTCGATGCGAAAACCCCAAAAAAAAAAAAACAGAAAAAACAAAAGGTTTTCCAAGCGATGCGAAAACCTAAAAAAAAAAAAAAAAAAAAAAAACGAGAAAAAAAGGGTTTTTCGCACTGCGATGCGAAAACCCAAAAAGAAAATGCTTTTCAAATGATGTTTAAAGAATATTTTTCAAGCCAATTTAATGATATCAATAGTCTTTTAGAAGAAGAGAAATTTTCAATAGAAGAGACGATTTAAACTTAATAACTGACATATTTGAGTTAATTTCCGATTACTACGGGAAAAGTAATTCTTCTAACAAAGGTTTTAAAAGCGAAAAAAGGGGCGCGTTGCCTTATAACTTTCAAAAAACAAATTTTTAGAATCATCAAAATTAGCAAACCAATCATGATGTATTCAATAAATTTTTTGACTCGGGCATTTTCCCCTGAAAATTGGGCAAAGGATATATCGTGCTATATATAAAAAGGGGAAATAAAAAGAAGAAAATAATATGGGGGATAACGTTCTCAGAAATTTTGGCAAACAATTTTCAGTGTCTTAATCCCAAAGGTTAATTGGTTACATAAAAAAAAATTTTTTTTCAGACGCGAATTTGGTTTTCAGAAAGGCAAGGCACAACAGATCAAAATTTATTTTAAAATTTTTTTAAATTTACAAAAATTATGGCAAAAATTTTCCGATTAATTGCGCCTTGCTTTTAAAAAAAGCGTTGTTTCATCTTGAAAGGGGGTGGGGATAAATTGTTTAAAAGCGGAAAATGATGGTTAAATTTTTTTAATATTGTCATTTTAACTTATGTTCATTGGAAAAAAAAATGAAATTCTTTTTTCAGATTTCTTTGAATTTCAATGGGATTT
Source organism: Solen grandis (assembly GCA_021229015.1). NCBI lineage: Eukaryota > Metazoa > Mollusca > Bivalvia > Adapedonta > Solenidae > Solen > Solen grandis. The sequence continues at coordinate 3,661,066 of CM037785.1, forward strand.
TTTCAAGGGACAAACAAATTCCCATTATTTTTTGCTTTGTTTCTAAAAGATCAGAAATATTTCTAAGGATAGGTTGAATTTGGGGTATATCATTAAATTTTCTATTATTATTATTCATTTTTTCAGACGAAAGGGTTAAAATTGGTAATTCGGTGCAATTTAAAAAATAGCTAATCGTTTACATACTTATTGTAGCTTTGGGGGATTGGAAGTAAATGTTAAAAAAACCAAGGTCAGGGTATTTCGAAAAAAGGGGTCAAATAAAATCGATAAAAGTGGTTTCAATAGGGAAAGAATTAGAAGTAGTCGAAATTTTAACTCCCTAGGGTTACTTTTAATTACCGGGCTCTTTCTCTTAATATCCAAAACTTAAAAGGAAAGACTAAATATGTTGTATTAATAAATAATGAAAACGGCTAAAATTAAACCAAGTCTTGCAAAAGTTATTTGAGCTTTTAAGACCTTAAATTAAATATGTTTCCCCCGTATGGGGTTTCACAATCAAGGACTTAAACACTCTTTTGAATTTTGTAAATCGATTTAAAGGGGTTAAAAAATTAAGCTCGTGCAATGCGCAATATTGGTAATTGGGGAATACCCCCAACATCATAGGGTTTATATGATAACAAAAATTGGGTTTAAATTGATAAATACGATAATATAATATAAAACAAAATAGGGATGTTTGAAAGTTGTAAAAAAGGGCAAAACTGGGTCTTTTGTTAAAAACTATGTTGAAAATTGGGTTTTTTTGTATGTTTTTTAATGGACAAAAGTCATTAGATAAGTTTATCAAAAATTTTAACAAAGGCTTGTTGAAGTTTTAAAAATGGTTTGGAGAGTTACAGATAATAAAAAGCTTAATTATTTTACGAAACATCAAAACCCCAAATTTTAAAATGAAAAACCGGACATTTTTATTTGGAAAACACAGAGGGGGTTTTTAGTAAGATGAATAGTGCACTAATTTATTTATTGAAAAATTTAGATAGGTCGGTAGAAAAAAAAGAGAGGACAGAAAGTGATTTTGTGTAATAGAAACGAATAGAAGCGAGAAAATTTTATATTAAAAGGACAAATATAAAATTTACAAAAACATAAAAAAAAGTTTCATACAAAAACCAAGTAGACCCAAATTTGTTGAATTACTGAATGTTCTAATAGGAAAACATTAACAATCTTGCAAAATATATTACAAAGCAAACAAAAAAAAACGAATTTTTGAAACCGGATGTGAAAATAGTAATTTATTGTTTTTTTTAAAATTTTCGATTCTGTGTGACTATGCAGAAATTAAATTTGGGAATTAATAGGGGGCCCGGACAAAATAAAATTTAGCTACCCATTATCAATATGTGTAAATAATGTCAGTTTGTAAATGGGAAGGTTTTGAAAGGGGGGTTTATGAAAGATGATACTTTAGGTGGTACTATGACAATTCTTTAACTTCTTGTGTTGTGGTATTACTTGGTATTAAAATACAACTATGTCTGAAGCTATCGTCATTATTTTTATGATTTTATTGTCAATTCCTTCTTTTCTCTAAATTTCGTTTTTGTTTGGGATTAAAAAGGAGAGAAATAAAGGCAATTCTTAATTAAACCTATCCACAAATTCTTTTTAGGAAACTAAAAGATAATTTAAGGACAGGGGCCTTTTTTTTTTCGTAAACAAAAGCAGTATATTGTGCTTTTTCTGACAACTTTAACTTGGGGGGGGATGCATTTATATATGTATAAATTAGTACCATAGGCATACGATATGAAAAGTTTTAAAATATACAAGATTAAAAATCATTAAAAATGTTGCATAATAGAAAGCAGGGGACCATTCTCCGATTATCCTACATTAAAATTTAAAAATTAAATTTAACAAGTATTAATTGATCACTAGTACATTTACGAAAAAAAAAAAGAAAACGAAATGATTATCATGTTAATAAAAAATACAGGGGATCCTTCTCCCCTTACTAAAATATAAAATTTAAAACAAGGTATCAACAATTACGAAAACAAAGAGAAGTAAAAGTGAAAGAGTAAAGTGAGAGGTGATCGGAAGAAGTGGGGGTTTTTTTTTTACGTGGTTTTAAATTTTGGGAGTAAAATTTATTATTATTGAGTGAAAATGGTTTTTAAAGTCAAAGAATTAAATAAAAATATACAAGTTACAAATTTTGGGGGATCCAGTATAAAATTCTGAGTATACCGGCGGGGAATTCCCCCTTTTTATTCCCTGGGGACGCAAACAAGGCGGGGCGAAATTTAGCAACGGGATGGGGGGGTTCCGGGTGGTAAGGGCCGGAGCCATGGGAAGGAAACCACGAAACCCGGCAGAAAATTGGCTAAACATGGTACACGGGCTGGACAGGCCGCAATCGTATCAACTCGGGAATCCCGGGCCCAACCCTTTTAAAAGGCGGGTGTTCCGAATGGAGGACACGAAGCGGTAGGAAACGTTTAGAACCACTAAGAAAAAAAAGCGGAAGAGAAAACCCCCGCTTGTCATTTAAACAAACAGTATAGGCCCGTTGGGGTCACCCGGGGCATGTGAAGCATCATGAGGAGAGTGTCTTTTAATACAGAGTTGCATGTAAATAGGTTTTAAACCCTTTATTTTTTTAAGTACCCAGGAAAATTTTTTCAAGGTTAATGCCATGTCCATCTGTTAGCCCTTTTTTGGCATCAAAGGAAATTAAATAATTAAAAAAAAAATCATATAACCAAGCCGAAAAACAACACAAAAAAAAATAAAAAATTTTT
>CM037785.1:3663924-3713924 GCA_021229015.1 Solen grandis
TTACAATCATACTCGTTTCTTTATCTCGTTTTGAATTCAAAGCAAAGAATTTATTTATCTCATCCCACTGTTGATAAGCTCTCATTCCTTGACTGTATAGTTGATTTGGTACTCCTTCTATTGTCATTTCTACTTTTGTTATTTCAGGATTAAAATAATGTTCTGTTGATGTTCTATCCGGATCTTCAAATAACATTAGAATACCTTTCATACTTCTAGCTGGAACATTAAGATTAATATTCCAAAGTGTATCAGATTTATTTTTTTTTATTTTCCTATGTCTAAGTATTCTATCATATAAAATAACCATCTTACCACTAAATCTATTTCTAATTATTCTGGCTAATTCAACATCAGAAACACTTTCAAATTCTAAACAAATATTCTTAATAACATAAGAAGCATTATTATCACTAGATCTAACTACTTTATTATAATCATTAAATGTAAGTTCATATTCAAGTCTATCTCCTAGACCCGCTTGATAAAAAGGCATATGTGTTTCTAATAATTCAAAATCGAGAGGGATACAAAATCTATTTCCATATGCCTTTGCAATGGCTTCATCTTGTTTATCTGAGGAAGCATTACCAGCTCCAACTCTATGTCTTAACATGTTTATTTTACCAATTCCTTGGTATGCCATATTTTCACGTTCTGTAGGAGACTTCCATAAATCTGTATAACAATGAAATATATCACTATCATCAATTGAGATAATTTCATTTCCAGATATTTTTATTGTTGTTTTTTTAATTATTGATCTTCCTATGTTTGGATATATTGTTGCATTTGCATCACTATCACTTTTGATTTCAATTTCAAATGCTAATCTTGTTGTTCCAGGAACAATAAAATCATTACTACTTAGATTAGGAAATCTTACTAACAAATGTTGATTTTGATCAATAGTTGAAGGATTATTGCTTATTACGACGCTCTGGCGAATTCCTCTCACACCTCTAGGTTCTCTTATTCTTCTATATGGGTTTAATTTGTTTCCGTAAGTAGCCATTTTTTAGAGGGAAAAATGGAATTTTTTAGAGGGAATTTTTAATAAATAAAAATGGCAGAAGGAGGATATGATTTTGAAAATCCTGTGTTTGATGAAGATGATTATGATTATGATGATTATGATGATTATGATGATTATGAGGAAACTCCTCTTATAAATAATAATTTTGATAGACAAAGTACTTATGTTATATAAAAATTAAAAAGAGAAAGATTTTTTTTTAAAAGGAAAAAATTTTATTTAAACTTTAAAGTTAGAGATAATATACTATATTTTTCCGGAAAGATGATGTTAAACTTACTAAAGGTAATAGTTTTATAAAGTTAAGTACTTTAGAGGGTAAAATTGGAAGAGGTGCAATTAGAAACTTGTTGAATATACGTTATGAACCAATATCAGTAGAGGATAGAAAAAAATTAAAAAATGCAAATGAAATACTTTCAGAAAATATTAAATTAAAAAAAAAAAAAAAAAAAGATAATGATGAATTCCAAATAGAAAGAATCACTAAACGAATAAGAGATTTAGAGATAGAGAGAACTTCAAGATTAAAAATAGAGAAAAAAAAAAAAAACATAAAATATTAAATGAAGATACAACATTAGCAGAAAGAATAAAAACTTTATTCAGAGAACAAGGGATTACAATTGTTAGTATTTTAACCGCTTTTGGAATGATTATTGGTTTTATTGTTGAAACTCTTATTCCTGGGGGTGGTGGAACTACAACACCTAAACCTCCAGGAAAAGGAGGAGATGTAAGAGATTGGATAAAAAAACAATTATCAAATATTGCTAAACTATTAACAAAACTTGCAGGAAAAGCGGTAGAGGCATTACCAGGAATTATTGGAGCTATTGTAGGATGGTTATTAAAAACAACAGGAAATGTTGTTGCATGGTTTGGTAATAATTTATGGGGTTTATTAATTTTAGTTGTGGGAATGATATATACAGCTGTTAGTGCTCCGCAGCCGAACAAAGTTCATTAGAGAACATATTCATAAATAAATAAACTTAAAAGACCTATTGTAATACTTCCTATTATAATAGATATTTTATCATCTTCATGTGTTTCAATTGAAGGTTCACTAGTCCGGACTTTGTCTGTAGGTTCTGGTAAAGATTTTCTTGTTTTTGTTCCAATTAGTTCAACATTTTTCTTTTTAGGAACAGGTTGATTATTTATTTCATTATTTATTCCTAGTTTTTGATTATTAGTGGCTACTGTAATTTCATTATTATAATCTTGTATTGTTCCAATTCTTAATTCCATATCACTAGGAGACATATATAATCCTATTCCATAAACATAATCAACTTTACTTCTTGCATATTTTAATGTGTTTACATAATTTAATATTTGACTATGTAAATCTATAGGACTGTTTATAACATCTTCAATGTTAACTAAAAATTGTTTTTGAGCATCAAATGCCGTTCCTGTTCCTAAAATACTTGTTCTAGTTTGAGATTGTGCTCTAAGAATAGCCCAACAATATGTTCTTATAGAATCATTAATTCTTTCAACTCCTGCTTTTGTAAAACCTTTTGAATCATCAAGAATAAAAGTTGTCCACATGTTTTTAAATTCATCTGGTTTTTGATATAATCAATATGAACTTTTTTAGGTGGGAGATATTCACATTTTGAAATACCACAAGTCTTCCTCCAGGTACTTCAGGACCAAATGTCATTTTTGAAATCTAAATTTTGAGAAGTGCTGCTTTTTATATGTTGTGAAGAATTATCTCTTCTAAAATCTGTTCTTTCCCAAGCTGTATGACTTGTTGTATATACAATTCCAAGACCTTCTTTATGTCTCCAATCTACATTAGGATCTACTTTATTAAACTCTTTACATACTCTTTCATAAGCTTCTCTATCATAATTATTATTAAAAGCATTCCAATTTTTATCTTGTGGAAGAGTAATAGATAATTCTTTTAATATTCTTCTTGTTTGATAATAAATATGGAATAAGAATAAAGAACCCGTTAACCCTCCTACCTCTATATGATTTTTTATATCAACTCCACAACCTGTGGTTGAACACCAAATAGCAAAGTTTAATTGATTTTGCCAAAATAACATCCAATCACTTTCCCACCTTTCTACTATTTCTTGTGATTTAACATGTGGTAATAAATATTTTTCAAATATATTAGGGAAATCTGCATTAAAACTTTTTCCATCTGATGAAATTATTATTTTTTGGTTTATAATGTTGAGTGTTTTTTTATTAAACTCTCCTCCATGTAAATACTTAATATCACTATTATATTTAAAAGCTTGTGGAATCATTTTTTATCAGTAAAAAATGTATCATATAATTTCTAATATTGATAAACCTATAAACCTACAACAATATATAGATAATAAACATGGAGATAAGAAAATTAGATTAAAAAGTTTTAATTATACTATAGGATGGTATAATATAGAAAATATTCAAATAATGGGTTTTCAAATTCTCCACTCAAACATTTAAAAAAAAGAGATATATCAGAATCAATAAAAGAAACATTTAAAGTTTGGATAGAAGAGCATGAAAAAAATTTAAAACGGGCAGGGGACGAGGAAACGAGAAAGATAATAAGAGAGGCAATAAAAAGAATTAAAAAGGAAGAAAGAGATTTTATAGAAAGAGAAAGAATAGAAGAGTTAGAAAGAGAAAGAATAGAAGAGTTAAAAAGAGAAATAGAAAGAGAAAGAATAGAAGAGTTAAAAAGAGAAAGAGAAAGAATAGAAGAGTTAGAAAGAGAAAGAGAAAGAATAGAAAAGTTAGAAAGAGAAAGAGAAAGAATAGAAAAGTTAAAAAGAGAAAGAATAGAAGAGTTAGAAAGAGAAAGAGAAAGAATAGAAGAGTTAGAAAGAGAAAGAGAAAGAGAAAGAATAGAAGAAGAGAAAATAAAAGCTAATACTATTAGTATTCCTACTAATTATAAACAATTATATATTCACCTTGAACAAATAAATAGTGCTTATAATTTTCATAATGGAGCACCTAGTAAAATCTTAGGAGTTGTTCCTGTTGAAAATAAATCATTTGGAGATATTGTTAATATTATTTTTGATAATTCAGAGTATAAAAAATTAACTATAGGAAATATTTCTGAATTAACTATAAGTGTTTGTGATGAATGGGGAGAAAAAATAAATAACCATGGATATCCAATGAATTGTGTTTTAGAAATCATATAAAATTCATTTTTTTATCAGTAAAAATGAATCATATAATTTCTAATATTGATAAACCTATAAACCTACAACAATATATAGATAACAAGTGTGGAGATAAGAGAATTGGATTGAGGAGTTTTACTTATACTATAGGTTGGTATAATATAGTTAATCAATATATAAAACATCATTCTTTAGACCAAAAAAACATTCCAGATGGTTATTATAATTTCCAACAAATAGCTGATGTATTTAAAGAATATTATAATGATAATATAGAATTATCTGTAAATGAAAAAACTGGTATTGCTTGTTTAACAATAAGAACAGAGAAATTTTAAAATTAAAAAAATTTTAATAAGATTAATACAAATGTTAGGATTTAAATATTTTATGAAAGAGAGGGGATTAATATTAGGACCATCTATAAATGTTAATGCTAAACCAGGGGATGTTGTTGTTAATAAACCATGCTATGGTGAACAACCAATAGATTTAGCTCCTTATAAACAACTATATGTTCATCTTGAACAAATAAATAGTGCTTACAATTTCTTTAATGGAGCATCTAGTAAAATCTTAGGGGTTGTTCCAGTTGAAAATAAAGCATTTGGAGATATTGTTAATATAAACTTTAGTAATCCAGAGTATAAAAAATTAACTATAGGAAATATTTCAGAATTAAATATAAGTGTTCGTGATGAAAAAGGACAAAAAATAGATAATCATGGATTACCAATGAGTTGTGTTTTAGAAATTATTCCTTAGTGTTTCACAGCCGGACAAAGTCTATAGTGCCACGCAGTGTTTCACAGCTGTTCCATAGCTGGAATTTTATTCCATAAAAATGAGTATATTCGGTTTTAAAAAGTATATACTAGATGAGAGTAAGATAACTTCATATTTTAATAATTTAAAGTCAAATTTTGACAGTGAATTATTTAATAATTTAAAGTCAAATTTTGACAATGAATTATTTAACATTTTAACAAGATTAGACCATGTGGTAAAAAGAATAGAGGAATCCTTAAAAAACATTACAATAAGTGCTGAAATAAAAGGTTCTTTATTTAAAGGTAAGGTGTTTTCATTTGGAAATGCCGGTAGACAAAAAGATGTTGGTTATGTTGTGATGAGGCGTGGTTATATTACTGGTATTGGTCTGTCGAGTAAAAGGACAAGTGGTGAAGTGCGAGTTGGTGTGTTGGTGGATGGAGAGCTTTTAAGTGGGTGTGAGATTACTTTGCATACAACACCAGCAAAACATGATAATTTTGAACGCCCTTTTTTAGTTGAGGCTGGAAGTGTTATTAATTTTGTTAGTCTGGTTAGTCTGTAGTTAATACTGTTGCCTCGTTATTGTTTGAATTCAAATAATATATATAAAAATGAAGAAACTAACAGCCCCAAATTTATACCCCGATTTAAATAGTGAATCTAGTGTTTCACAGCCGGACTTTATCCGTAGTGCTACGCAGCCGGACTTTATCCGTAGCGAACTCCAGGAACCAAGTCAAAATTATAGATTGCAAAAAATCTCAGAGATTGAGAAAACATTAATTAATGAGAGAGATACTCGTAAAGCATTATATAAAAAATATAAAAGAGGAATAAATATAACAGATGGAGTAGACACAGCTTTAATGTCTACTAGTATAATTATAGGAACTATTGGTTTAATTGTTCCTATTCTATTTCCGTTAGAAATTGCAGCTCTTGTATGCGGAGGAGTTGGAGCCTCTATAAAAATTGTTAGGCTTAAATTTATGAATAAAATTAAAAAACATGATAATATTAAAACTATTGCTAACAGTAAATTAAATAGTATAAAAAATTTAATCTCTAAAGCTTTAACAGATGGAGAGATATCTGAACAAGAATTTAAACTTATATTAGATGAATTAGAAAAATATAATGAGCTTAAACAATTAACAAAAAACTCTGCGGTTCCAAAAAACTATTCAGAAGAAGAAAGGCAAAAATTAATAGAACAGGGGAGAAAAGAGGCAATGGAGATAATATCCAAAAATATAAAAACTGTATAATATTGAATTTTTATAATACGTTAGAAAACCCTCCTCCTCCATATTCAGAGTGAGGATTTTTATATAAATGTAAAAGGGGTTCAGGAAAAAACACAAATTTTTTATTTTTTTTCATTGTTGTTTTTTTTAAAAGTTTACACATGTGTTTTTTTAAATTTTACATTAGTGTGGTTTTTTTGATTTTTTATCACAAATAGTAGTTATAGAATGGAGCGTGCCTGGCTTTGGAGGAGTGGGGGGGGGGGGGGGGTGAGCCAGGCACGCTCCATTCTATAACTACTGGGGTCACTTGATTTTACATAGACATATATAAGAAAAACTAGAAAAAACTTCTTGTTAGAAACCACTAGGCCTGGAGTTTAGATATATGGTGTGTAACATGGCCTTATGGACATCTACCAAGTTTGTTCAAAACATAGCCCTGGATTCAAAATTGGCCCCATCCCAGGGGTCACTTGATTTAACATAGACTTACATAATTTATGAAAGATTTTTAAAAGATACCCTTGTCAGAAACCACAAGATCATGGGTTTAGATATTTGGTATGTAACCTGGCCTTGTGGACCTGAACCAAGTTTTCAAATCATGGCCATGGGGTCAAAATAGGTCCCACGCTAGGGTTAATATGGTGTTTTGGACCACATGTAAACTTTATGTGTGGAATTAAAATTATATTGCTGTTCTTCTGTATTGATTTTGTATTCAGTATGACTATATTGTAAAAGGCAATAAAAGCAAAATTTCTCAGGTGAGCGATTCAGGGCCATCTTGGCCCTCTTGTTCCAATATAAGTCTATATAAAATCAAGTGACCCCTGGGGAGGGGTCAATTTTGACCCCAGGGCCATGACTTGACCTACTAAGCTATGTTACACACCAAATATCTAAACTCCAGGCCTTGTGCTTTCTGACAAGAAGATTTTTCTTGTTTTTAGCGCGACTATTTGAAGAATATGAGAGCTATTGTAGTCACCCTGGCGTCGGCGTCAGCGTTGCAGCTTTTTGTTAAAGTTTTTCATGCAAGTTACTATCAACTTTATATCTCAATAACCATTCATGGTATTGACTTGAAAGTTTATAAATATGTTTAAAAATTTTGGTTAAAGTTTTGCATGCAAGCTACTATCCAGTTTGTATCTTAATAACCATTCATGGTATTAACTTGAAAGTTCACAAATATGTTCAGGGACATCAGACAACCTAGGTAGGTAACTCTTGGTTGAATATATTACAAATTATGGCCCCTTTTTAACTTAGAAAGTTTGTTTACAGTTTTGCATGAAATAGCAAATTTGGTTAAAGTTTTGTGTGCAAGCTACTATCCAGTTTGTATCTCAATAACCATTCATGGTATTGACTTGAAAGTTTATGAATATGTTTAGGGGCATCAGACAACCAGGGTAGATAACTCTTAATGGAATATATTGCAAATTATGGCCCCTTTTTAACTTAGAAATTTTGGTTAAATTTTGCATGCAAGACACTTTCATGCTTATATCTCAGTATCCAGGCATGGGATTGATTTGACACATTTTTAATATGTTTAGGGATATCATACTGTAGCGAGCCGGCTGATCTGGGTCAAACGGATGGGTGTGTAATGAGCAGGTTGATCTAGGTTGAACGGATGCGTGTCTGCGTGTGTCTCTTTCTCTCTTTACCATACACGCACCTGACAATCAAGTGGCATTGGCTACTTCTCTTTCACTCAAAGTGAAATGTTTAAGTTTAAACTAAAACTGACTCCGAGCTTATATTTATGAAAAATAATAAAGGAGGGAACTCTCTATGAAGGGACGATAAAAAAACAATAATGCAAAGTTGGATTAAACTAGAGTTTTAATAATCAGAATATCTTATCTCAACAGTTTCCTAAATCTTGGTCATAAATTCATAACCAATGTGCACAATCAGATTTCAGCACTTCTGAAAAAAAAATGGCTAATACATGTACAGATTTACACTTAAAATCAACTTCAAAATCAGTGGAGGTATATGTACTTAAGTGAAAAAATCTATGATGATATCCCTAATACAGTATGAGCTTAATATGATAGAATTCTCTTAAAATGCAATTCTAGAACTCAGTTAATAATTTTACATTGGTATAAAATGATAAAGAAAGCCTAAGAAGAATAACCAAAAATCAGATCCTAACCCTAAGAAGTTTGGAATTGGAGTCCCCAAAAATCAGTGGGAGAAGCCTTATATAGTACCCACTTCTCTCACTTCCCACTACTCCCAAAACGTTCCCTAAAATTCCCTATGTTTCCCACAACGTCAAATCCCTCAAAATAATATGTGGGAATGTCAGAATCCCTCGTTAAGGAAACAGTGCTATGCACACTTCTAACAGTGTTTAAACAATTAACTTGAATGAATAAATATATACAAAACACATGAATACATTAATTAATCATCAATAGTAAAGACCTGAAAGTTTCCTTTTTGAAATACACAATTTTCTGACTTTAAATCACAGTTGAACTCGTTTGACAGATCTTGGAAATTAGCAGAAGATATAAACATGACCTTTGCCCTGTGACGTCATCATAATTTCCCACAATGCATTACCTCAGCTGTACACATTCTAAAAATACACACACTGCATATAAAGTGTACTAAGATACAAGATTTAAACATGGAAGTGATTTAACGGTTAAAAGGTTTAATTAAAGGAAATTGGTTAAAAAAAGGAAAAGATGACATGTTTATAACAATACATATTTCAGTGAATGCCAATACACAAAAGTTCTAGATCTCAAATGAAAAGAAACAGTCAACTACACATGACGTTTTAAACTTTTACAATGTTTTATAATACTTATACAATAATGCAGAGCATCTTTAAGAAAAATAGCTTTACCTAAGTGCAATATCTATCTTATTATTTACTGTAATAATGCTGGACATTACACGCCCTGATTTATATAAACAATACATGTACAATTTTTAACACAATGCTGGGCATTACACAGCCCCCTCTTTTAAGGTCGGAGTCCCTTCCGACTTAACATCAAATATCTAGGTAAAAATCTACACAATAATGAAATGCTGAATGTTTCAAGTCAAAGTAACTGTTCAACAACAAATTGGCAATTAATCTTTGAGGTAATTCACATAGATAAAATTGAATGCACTCCTGGCTCTAAATAATTGTAGTCTAAAGCAAATAGGGTTTTTAAAATGAAAGTCCTTGATTAAATTTGGTTCACGAATCACCACCTAAAATGGCGTTTTGGTCCCCTGTTGTCTTCCTTCCTACCGTCACCTCTGTCCGTCTGTCGATGTCTGCCTGGTTCCTGTCTTGTTCTGCTGTCATGTTGCTGAATTTCTTGCCGAGGTTGTTTTAAGCATGACTCTGCTAGGCGGGTCACAGCCCTTGATTGGTCCTCCACTGCCTTTGCGAGGTCCCTAACCGCTCTGGTGTTGCTGTTGATGGCTTCGACAATTCGGTCTGTAGAGGTCACCCATCTCTGCATTGACTGAGCTGAGGAGCTGGAGGAGGAGGATGATGATGATGAAGATGGCGAATCTGTTCGCCGCCTCTTTGCCGATTCCACTGGTGCTGCAGCAGGTTGTGGCTCTTCAGCAATGACAGGTTCTTCGTCAAGACCCATCAACGACGGCAGAATGTTAATTAAGTCATTGCTGGTTGACCTAGATATTGTCAGGTCAAGAGGTTCATCAGGGGTGATATTTACATGGCGTTGGTCAGGCTGGGACTGACCGCCCTCGGGTAGGGAGGCCACCCAGCTTGAGATACCATTTGGAAACACCTCCCCAACTACCTCTCCTAGGAGGTCATCCTGTCTCTCCGGCAGTTTCTTCAGGAAGAATGCCCTAGAGACTTCCTTGCTCAGTACACACCAGTCACTTAGGCCAAACTTATAGGGGTCCTTGCTGACTTTCAGGTACGGTGCACTGTCCATCACTCCAAGCGCCTTAGCCTCTCTAACGTGCCGTTTATGTTTTGTGACATGATCATCAAGTGGGAACCTCGATGTACATTTAAAGTTACACTAGGTACAGTAATAAGGTACCCTATCCAACCCAACATGCATTCTTAGGATGTGGTCTTCAACTCTTCCCTTCACATCAATGACCTGGTTCCCTTGTTCCTTGCACCGAACGCACTGATAGGCTCTTCCCTTATGTTTTGCAGCCTTCTCTCTGTCTGTCCCTGTTCTTGATTTTGATGACATTCTGGTAGTCTGCAATCAGAAGGTACCATTATTAAGTTACATGCTTAGGTTGGTACATGGTCACTTGTAATAAGACCCCCCCCCCCCCCAGGATTTAGGTAGTAGAAAACAACTCGATTTCGCAGTTGCCGATTTTTATTTTGAAAATACGTCATGACATATATGTTTAAACTCTATAATGTCGGTGTCAGATTAATCTCCTCGGAAGAAATGGCACGATACATCACCCTCGTGAGTAAACCCGGTTTATTCTACGCGCGTTCCTGTGTCCTCTATTTCTCGCAACTTCTCATTAAGCCATCTACACCACATGTTAGATGCTATCTCTCCGACCTTTCACGGGTCCAATCTCCGTCTTCATTCTCCATCTTTACCTATCCCAAATGCCCAGATCTTCTACCTTTTTCCCAAAGAAGGCTAACTTTACCCAGCTTATAGGACATCGGCTTTTTTTTTTTTTTACGACGAACAAAACTCCAAGTCTGAAGATAAAATAACAACCAACAGAACTCTAATAAATTTTGCTTTATTTCTCTTTGATTACAGTTGATTAAAATAAGGAGGTGATCGTGAAATACAATTTAATCTCTCTTCAGAGGACGAAGTCCTCTCTTAGCCCTTTTTGTCCACTTTGGAGGGTTTGTACCCTCATAGGGCTTAAGTTTGTCGTGATGAACAAGTTTTCCTTTCCCCTTGGCATCAAGCTGTATCACAAAAGTCATTCCTGCTAATGCCGTTTTCACCAAATATGGCCCACAATAAGTTCTTTCCAACTTATGCGCTACGCCGATCTTCCTGTCTTCTGCTGAACATACAAGATCTCCTGACTCGTAATTGTTTGTTGACGCCTTGACATCATACATCTCATTGTTTCTCTTAGCAGCATTTGCTAGATGCTTCCTAGCCACTTGATGGGCACGCTGCATATTGTCTTTCAGCTCCTGTATATATGATTCATAAGAGATGACATCTTTTCCATTTGTCGTCTCACTACCATACACAAGCTCCGCAGGAAGACGTGTTTCTCTTCCCATCGCCAGCATGTTTGGGGTAAGTTTGGTGGATTCACAAGGTGTTGATCTGTATGCACCAGCCAAACATCCCAGGTTGAGATCCCAGTCAGTCTGTTCCCCACAAAGGTATGCTTTAATCATGTGCAGTAAAGTGCGATTGAATCTTTCAGATTGGCCGTTCCCTTGCGGGTGCCTTGGACTTGACCTACTTTTCCTGACCTCTAATAGTCTACACAGGTCCTTGAATACATTGCCTTCAAACGTCCTGCCTTGATCACTGTGGAAAGTCAAGGGACAACCCCATCTTGAAATAAATTCATTCAAGATCTTACTGGCACATACTTCTGCTGTTTGGTCAGGCACTGCCATGATTTCCACATACTTTGTAAAATGATCTGTCAGGAGGAGAATATATCTGTTGCCTCTTAGCGTAAGTGGCAATGGTCCAAGGTAATCCATTGCAACTACATCCCATGGTGCTCCCGTATTCAAACTACCTAGTGGGGCCTTCGGAACCTTCATTGGCTTCTTGTCGGCTGCACAGATATCACATCTCTTTATAAACATGGCAATATCACTTTTCATGTCATACCAGTAAAACCTTTGTATTGTCCTCTCCTTAGTCTTCTTACACCCAAGGTGACCAGATAAAACAGAACAGTGCATTTGCTCAAGGATCTCTTGCTTTATACATGAGGGTACCACCAGTTGTTTGTAAGTTCCAGTCTTATCTTTCTTCAGAAAATGCTTCACCAACAAGCCATCTTTTACTTCTAACGTGTCCCATAAGAGCCAATACTGTCTTGTTGCAGGGCTCATAATTGTCATCTCTTTTGCAGAAGGTTTAATGCCTTCTTTCTTTGCATTTATAATAGGTCCAATGTGGATATCTTCTTCTTGCAATGACCTCAGTTCAGACAGGGATTTACTGCTTATCCACACATTAGGGGTACTGTTAAAAGAATCCGACTGGTTCGGGCTTTTGACATGCAACCTCTCTCCTGCATTGCACTTCTGATTTATCCCTCTCATCTTTTCGACCTTATTTCTTTCTCCTTCAGTGGTGGCTACTTTATTTTCCAGATATTCTGTCCCAGCATATGATCCCTTTATTGCCATATCTCTGGCGCGTTTCATACATTTGTTGCATGGACCACATTTTAGTGATTCAGACATGTCAACATCATCACATGTACAATCTTTGGGATTTTCACATCTAGAGAGTGCATCACAATGTCCTTGCTTTTTCCCTGGTCTGTACTCTATGGCAAAATTATATTCCGACAACACTTCGATCCATCTTGCAATTTTCCCTCGTGGTTCTTTCAATTTAAATAGCCAAGTTAAGGCCTGATGGTCTGTTCTAACCAGGAATCTCCTTCCAAGCAGGTATTGTCTAAAGTATTCGATAAAGTATCTTATGGCTAGGAGCTCTTTCTCTGTTACGCAGTAGTTAGATTCGGTTCTATTTAGTGACCTGCTTGCGTATGCTATCACCCTTTCCCTCCCATTCTGTATTTGAGATAGCACAGCTCCTATTCCTACATTCGAAGCGTCCGTGTCCAATGTAAATTCACCTCCTCCATTTTGTGGATATCCCATCACCTGTGGACTTATTAAGAATTGTTTGATTTTTTGGAATGCCTCCTCGCAGTACTCTGACCACACAAACTTGGTTTCCTTTTTAGTCAGCTCTGTTAATGGTTTTGCAATCTTGGCAAAGTCCTTTATAAACCGTCTGTAGTATGATCCCATTGCCACGAATTGTTTAACTTGTTTTGAGTTATTTGGTCTTGGCCACTCCAAGATTTTTGCTATATTCATCAGGTTTGGTTTTATCCCCTCTCCAGATATGACATGACCTAAAAAGGCAACTTCTTTCTGCAAAAGTTCACATTTTTCTGGTTTGAGTTTAAGATTGGCAGCTTTGATTCTATCTAAAACTTCCCCCATTCTTTGTACATGACTGTCAAAGTTTGTGCTGAAGACGATGATGTCATCAATATATATCAGACAAGTTTCCCATTGCAATCCTTGTAGAGCCAGTTCCATCGTTCTCTGGAATGTGCTACCACTGCAGTTAAGTCCAAAAGGCATACGTGTCATCTCGAAATGTCCGTATTTACAACAAAAAGCACTTTTGGGAATATCCTCCTGTTTAAGTGGAATTTGGAAATATCCACTAGTGAGGTCTAAAGTACTAAACAGGCACGATCCCGACACGGCGTCCAGACAATCCTGTATGCGGGGCATAGGGAACCCATCTGGCTTGACAAGCTCATTGACCTTCCTGTAGTCTATGCAAGGTCTGACAGATCCATTCTTCTTTCTTACTAGTACAATTGGAGATGCCCATGGTGAGGTACTCTTCCTGATTACACCCTTGGCTAGTAAATCTTCCACAGCCCTTTTCTCTTCATCAGCATAAGCTAATGGAACACGTCTTGGACGTTGCTTTATTGGCAGAGCGTCACCAGTATTTATTGAGTGTTCAGTCAGATTTGTAAGACCTAGGTCCCATTCATTCTTTGAAAAGCAATCTTCATATTTCTTAAAAAGGTTAGCCACAGCAATCTGCTCATCTAAAGTCTTTTCCTTACATGTTTTGTCAAACAGCTCTTTTAAGTGTGGTGGGACTTCTGGTAAGACACGATCCTCTCGTTTCATGGGTTTCTTACAACATGTGTTGAGTAGACAGTGGTTATTAAGCTGGATTCTTTTGATAGCTGAATTGTTCTCTCTTTCACTCTCATGCTCTTGATCTGTTAAAATGATAGGCTGACTGCTGATTTCCTCTGCGTAACCTACTATGGTATCTTGTCTTATAGTTACTGGTTGCTGGAAAGGGTTTAACAACCTAACTTTGTTTGTCACATTATGTTTTATATCAACCAAAGCTGCCGCCATCTGGAGTGGATGCTTCTCTTGAAAAGCTATGTTCGGTTCAATAACATATTCTGATATCACTGCGTTATCATCTCTCTCTCCTCTTTCTACAAACACATCAATAATTGCCTCACAGTAGCCAGGTATTGTGAAATCATCGGCAGCTGCCACCTTCCTCATTTTTCCTTCCAGTCCTATTTGGATACATGGTATCTCTTTTCCCTTCATCATGATGACCCCTTTACTCAGGATTATATCTGCAGGTCCTTCCTCTCCGTTTTGTAAAATATCTATCCCCAAAAGACATGCATCTTCTATGTCAGCGACAATTACTTCCTTCTGCAGCTCTAGTTCTCCCAGTCTAAGTGAAAAATGAGCTTTTCCTATTTCTTTTAATGGTGTGCCGCAAGCTGCAGTTAGACATGATGACTTTGCTAGCTTTGGTCTTTTGTCAGGGCTGATCTGGTTAAACACTCTCTCTGACAGTACTGTCCTAGAAGCACCTGTATCTGCGGTGAAATTAATCGGTATATCTTCTATTGAACCTTTGATGTACACCCCAGTACAATAGGTTTTCTTTCTGCGAATCACTCCCTCTTTTCCTGAACCTAATGTATTTTCACAATTTTGACCTTGATTACAATTTAAGGCATCCCCTTGGTCAACAGGTTCAGCCACTAGCAGTTTAAATGTGGCGTCAGATTTTGCTTTTTTCCAGCTTGATCGAATTCTTTACTCTGATGGCTGGATTTATGGTCATGTCGATTGAAGGCCCTTTTTTCTGTATTTCTCACGGGACAATCCCTTGCATAATGTCCATGATTTTGGCAGGCAAAACAGGTTACGATCTTCTTCCTGGTAAAATTTTGTTCATGGTTTTTTTTTTTTTTTGTCCAACGTTGTTTCGTAAACTGTTTGTTCTTTGGGATTTGTTGTTTGGTTTCTTAGGTTCCCCTCTGTACTATCTGGTTTCTTTGTCATATTGGGTTTTGTTGTCCTTTTTCCCTTCTCTAAACTGGTTCGCTCTCTCCTCTTCTATCCTCTCGCCTTCATCCTCTGCTTCGCTGTCGTGTGATATTGTTTGTCTTACCATCTTTCTCATTTTCCGTTCATTGTAAAACGATCTATGTTTTGTCTGTATCAGGTTCACGACATGATATACAGCCTCGTCTATATTGGCAGGCTCTTTGTGGAATTCAACTTCAAATCTGGTTTCTGGATCTCTCAAGCCATCTAAGAATCTTCTTACCAGATCTTCTTGTCGGGTTCTATTGTCCCGATATTTGTGTGCCTTGTCATACAGTCGTGTCAGTTCTGCGGCATAATCCTCAGCTGTTTCATTCATTTTCTGGTCTCTATTGCTGAACTTTACTGCAAATGTTCTGCTTGTTTCGATGACTCTGTATCTGTTGCTAATTTCTGAAACCAACTGTTCGTAATCACGCAGTGCCTGTCTTGGAAGTTGGGAGTAGACAAACTCTCCTGCTCCCCCCTGCAATTTAGGTAACAAATGATCAAGTTTGTCCTCATTGTTCCATCCAAATCTTTCCGCCATCACCTCAAATCTATTTCTCCATACCTGCCAGTCGTCTTTCCCTGTAAATGCAGGTAATTTAATTTCTCTCTTGTTTGGACCCCGGAAATTTTCTGACTCTAATAAACCATGAGGTGTTTGCACTGGTCGAATGAAAGTTCTTTCTTCATTTTCCAGTTCTGTAGTTGATGAGTATTCTCTCTGACTCATATTCCTCTCAGGTTGGTTATTCTGAAGTCTGTTTTTATCACCCTTGTCATTTTTGATATCGTACAACAACGATACCATGCTTTCCAGGACTCCACTGATCTGGTGAAGAGTACCCTTTATTTCCTGTTGGTCACTCATGGTGGTATTCTGGTTGTGATTCATGTCTACTCCACCATTCTGCACTTCAGCTTGTCGTAAGTTGAGGAATACCTCTGTTTCGGATTCCGCTTCTGTAACTTCTCTCGGATCCATGCTTTCTTCACTTCAGGATATAGGTTCGATCACTGGATCTGCTTAGAAAAATGCGGATCCCACTTCTGACACAAAAAAATATGTAGCGAGCCGGCTGATCTGGGTCAAACGGATGGGTGTGTAATGAGCAGGTTGATCTAGGTTGAACGGATGCGTGTCTGCGTGTGTCTCTTTCTCTCTTTACCATACACGCACCTGACAATCAAGTGGCATTGGCTACTTCTCTTTCACTCAAAGTGAAATGTTTAAGTTTAAACTAAAACTGACTCCGAGCTTATATTTATGAAAAATAATAAAGGAGGGAACTCTCTATGAAGGGACGATAAAAAACAATAATGCAAAGTTGGATTAAACTAGAGTTTTAATAATCAGAATATCTTATCTCAACAGTTTCCTAAATCTTGGTCATAAATTCAAAATTTAAATAATTTCAGTAATTAAAGATAATACATGTACAGATTTACACTTAAAATCAACTTCAAAATCAGTGGAGGTAATGTACTTAAGTGAAAAAATCTATGATGATATCCCTAATACAGTATAGCTCTCTTAAAATGCAATTCTAGAACTCAGTTAATAATTTTACATTGGTATAAAATGATAAAGAAAGCCTAAGAAGAATAACCAAAAATCAGATCCTAACCCTAAGAAGTTTGGAATTGGAGTCCCCAAAAATCAGTGGGAGAAGCCTTATATAGTACCCACTTCCCTCACTTCCCACTACTCCCAAAACGTTCCCTAAAATTCCCTATGTTTCCCACAACGTCAAATCCCTCAAAATAATATGTGGGAATGTCAGAATCCCTCGTTAAGGAAACAGTGCTATGCACACTTCTAACAGTGTTTAAACAATTAACTTGAATGAATAAATATATACAAAACACATGAATACATTAATTAATCATCAATAGTAAAGACCTGAAAGTTTCCTTTTTGAAATACACAATTTTCTGACTTTAAATCACAGTTGAACTCGTTTGACAGATCTTGGAAATTAGCAGAAGATATAAACATGACCTTTGCCCTGTGACGTCATCATAATTTCCCACAATGCATTACCTCAGCTGTACACATTCTAAAAATACACACACTGCATATAAAGTGTACTAAGATACAAGATTTAAACATGGAAGTGATTTAACGGTTAAAAGGATTTAATTCAAAGGAAATTGGATTAACATAAAGAAGGTAATGATAAGCTTATTATCAATGCAATCTTTAAAAGATGACATGTTTATAACAATACATATTTCAGTGAATGCCAATACACAAAAGTTCTAGATCTCAAATGAAAAGAAACAGTCAACTACACATGACGTTTTAAACTTTTACAATGTTTTATAATACTTATACAATAATGCAGAGCATCTTTAAGAAAAATAGCTTTACCTAAGTGCAATATCTATCTTATTATTTACTGTAATAATGCTGGACATTACACGCCCTGATTTATATAAACAATACATGTACAATTTTTAACACAATGCTGGGCATTACAATACTTTCATGGTAGATAACTCTTGATAGAATATGTTACAAATTATGGCCCCTTTTTAAGACTATCAAGGTATATCAGTTTTGACTATTAATTATATACAGGGTATGTGAAGGGCAAGAATTGAAAAAAATCATTTAATTTACCAACAAGCATTTTGAATAGTCAAGCATGCTGTCCTCTGACAGCTCTTGTTCCTATATGAGTCTATGTAAAATCAAGTGACCTCTGGGGTGGGGTCACTTTTGACACCAGGGCCATGATTTAAACAGATTTGGTTGAGGTCCACTAGTAAACATATTAACTCCAGGCTTTGTGGTTTGTTGCCAATTTTGACCCCAGGGCCATGATTTGAACAATCTTGGTAGAGATCTACTAAGCCAAGTTACATGCCAAATATCTAAGCTCCACCCCTTGTGGTTTCTGACAAGAAGATTTTTCTGGTTTTTCATATTAGCTCACCTGAGCACAACGTCCTCATGGTGAGCTTTTGTGATCCCCTTTTGTCCGTTGTCCGTGCGTGCGTGCGTCCGTCCGTCGTCAACAATTTCTTTAAACAACATCTTCTTCTAAACTACTAACTGCATTTTGATAAAATTTCAAAGGAATGTTCATTATGGGGCCCTTTAACAAAGTTGTTAAAATTATTTTGATTGGTCAAAAATCTAGGTCACAGGAGCTAAAAAAAGATTTTAAAAATGAAAATTTTAAAAATCTTCTTCTCCGAAACCACAAGGCCTAGCCTTTTGATTTTTGGTATGTAGCATAATCTTATGACTCTCTACCAAGATTGTTCAAATTATGACCCTGGGGTCAAAATTGGCCCCGCCCCAGGGGTCACTTGATTTAACATAGGCTTATATAGGAAAAACTTGAAAAATCTTCTCCTCAGAAACCACAAGGCCTGGGGTTTAGATATTTGGTATGCAGCATTGTCTAGAACATCACAACCAATTTTGTTCAACTCATGGCACTGGGGTCAAATTTGGTCCCGCCAAGGGGTCCCTGATATTACATAGGCTAATATAGAAAAAAACTTGAAAATCTTCCTGTCAGAACCCACAAGACCTGGAGTTCAGATTTTTGGTATGTAGCATGATCTTATGACTCTCTACCAAGATTGTTCAAATCATGACACTTGGGTCAAAATTGGCCCCGCCCCAGGGGTCACTTGATTAACATAGGCTAATATAGGAAAAAACTTGAAAAATCTTCTTCTCAGAAACCACAAGACCTGGAGTTTAGATATTTGGTGTGTAGCATGATCTTATGACTCTCTACCAAGATTGTTCAAATCATGACACTGGGGTCAAAATTGGCCCCGCCCCAGGGGTCACTTGATTTAACATAGGCTAATATAAGAAAAACTTGAAAAATCTTCTTCTCAGAAACCACAAGGCCTTGGGTTTAGATATTTGGTGTGCAGCATTGCCTAGTAGATCACTACCAATTTTGTTCAAATTATGACCCTGGGGTCAAAATTGGCCCCACCCCAGGGGTCAATTGATTTAACATAGGCTTATATAAGAAAAACTTGAAAAATCTTCTTCTCAGAAACCACAAGGCCTGGGGTTTAGATATTTGGTATGCAGCATTGTCTAGTAGATAACAACCAAGTTTGTTCAACTCATGGCACTGGGGTCAACTTTGGCCCCGCCAAGGGGTCCCTGATATTACATAGGCTAATATAGAAAAAAAAATGAAAATCTTCTTCTCAGAACCCACAAGACCTGGAGTTTAGATATTTGGTATGTAGCATGATCTTATGACTCTCTAACAAGATTGTTTAAATTATGACCCTGGGGTCAAAATTGGCCCAGCCCCAGAGGTCACTTGATTTAACAAAGGCTAAAATAGGAAAAAAAACTTGAAAAATCTTCTCAGAAACCATATGACATGGAGTTTAGATATTTGGTATTTAGCATGATCTTATGACTCTCTACCAAGATTATTCAAATCATGACCCTGAGGTCAAAATTGGCCCCGCCCCAGGGGTCACTTGATTTAACATAGGTTAATATAGGAAAAAAAACTTGAAACATCTTCTTCTCAGAAACCATAAGGCCTGGAGTTTAGATATTTGGTATGTAGCATGATCGTATGACTTTCTACCAAGATTGTTCAAATTATGACCCTTTGGTCAAAATTGGCCCCGCCCCAGGGGTCACATGATTTAACAAAGGCTAATATAGGAAAACAAGAGGGCCATAATGGCCCTAAATCGCTCACCTGAGATAAATAGGTTGACCCAAGGAACATCTGTACCAATTTATTTTAAAATCTGGCCAGTAGTTTTGAAGCAGATGATATTTAAAGTTTTCATATTTTTTTTCTTTTTGTTGCCATGGTAACCAGAGTTCTATATGGATCAAGTTTATTTTAGCAACTTTTGTGAAGGTTGACCCAAGGATCATTCCTGCCAAGTTTAATCAAATTCTGTCAAGTGGTTTCAGAGGAAATGTTGATTAAAGTTTTACCTATATACATATAAGGCAAATAAGCCCCGCCCCTAGCGGCCATGCTTTTTATGGATCGGAATTTCTTTTAGCAACTTTGGTAGAAGTTGACCCAAGGAACATCTGTACCAATTTATTTTAAAATCTGGCCAGTAGTTTTGAAGAAGATGATTTTTAAAGTTTTTTTTGTTTTTTTTTGTTGCCATGGCTACCAGAGTTCTACATGTTTCAAAGTTATTTTAGCAACTTTTGTGAAGGTTGACCCAAGGATCATCCCTGCCAAGTTTAATCAAATTCTGTCCAGTGGTTTTAGAGGAGATGTTGTTTAAAGGTTTCTCTATATACATATAAGGCAAATAAGCCCCGCTCCTGTCGGCCATGTTTTTTTACGGATCGGAATAATTTTAGCAACTTTGGTAGAGGTTGACCCAATGAACATCTGTACCAATTTATTTTAAAATCTGGTCAGTAGTTTTGAAGAAGATGATTTTTAAAGTTTTCTTTTTTTTTCTTTTTGTTGCCATGGCAACCAGAGTTCTACATGGATCAAGTTTATTTTAGCAACTTTTGTGAAGGTTGACCCAAGGATCATCCCTGCCAAGTTTAATCAAATTCTGTCCAGTGGTTTCAGAGTAGATGTTGTTTAAAGGTTTGGCGGCCATGTTTTTTTACGGATCGGAATAATTTTAGCAACTTTGGTAGAGGTTGACCCAAGGAACATCTGTACCAAATTATTTTGAAATCTGGCCAGTAGTTTTGAAGGAGATGATTTTTAAAGTTTTCAAATTATTTTTCTTTTTGTAGCCATGGCAACCAGAGTTCTTCATGGATCAACTTTATTTTAGCAACTTTTGTAGAGACTCACCCAAGAAACATTCCTGCCAAGTTTCATTAAATTCTGTCTTGCGGTTTCAGAGGAGATGTCGTTTAAAACAAATTGTTGACGACGCACGACGACGGACGCCGGACGAAGGGCGATCACAAAAGCTGACCTTGAGGACTTTGTGCTCAGGTGAGCTAAAAACTTGAAAAATCTTCTTCTCAGAAACCACAAGACCTGGAGTTTAGATATTTGGTATGTAGCATGATCTTATGACTCTCTACCAAGATTGTTCAAATCATGACCCTGAGGTCAAAATTGGCCCCGCCCCAGGGGTCACATAGGCTAATATAGGAAAAACTTGAAAAATCTTCTTCTCAGAAACCACAAGGCCTGGGCTTTAGATATTTAGTGTGAAGCATTGTCTAGTAGATCACAACCAAGTTTGTTCAAATCATGGCCCTGGGGTCAAATTTGGCCCTGCCAAGGGGTCACCTGATTTAACAAAGGCTAATATAGGAAAAAAAATTGAAAAATCTTCTTCTCAGAAACCACAAGGCATAGATTTAAGATATTTGGTATGTAGCATGATCTTATGACTCTTTACCAAGATTGTTCAAATCATGACCCTGGGGTCAAAATAGGCCCAGCCCTAGGGTTCACTTGATTAAACATAGGCTAATATAGTAAAAACTTGAAAAATCTTCTCAGAAACCACAAGGCCTGGGGTTTAGATATTTGGTGTGCAGCATTGCCTAGTAGATCACTACCAAGTTTGTTCAAATCATGGCCCTGGGGTCAAAATTGCCCCAGCACCAGGGGTCACTTGATTAAACATAAGCTTATATAGAAAAACAAGAGGGCCATAATGGCCCTGGATCGCTCACCTGATATCATTAGGCTATGTAAAATTAAGTGACCCCTAGGGCAGAGCCAATTTTGACCTCAGGGTCATGATTTGAACAAACTTTGTAGAGGTCTATTAGCCCATGTTACATACCAAATATCTAAACACCAGACCTTGTGGTTTTTGAGAAGAAATTTTTCTAGTTTTTTTCAAAATAAGTCTATGTAAAATCAAGTGATCCCTGGGGCGGGGCCAATTTTCACCAAATATCTAAATGCTAGGCAATGTGTTTTCTAGTTTTCTAAAAAGAAGAAAGTTATTTCTATATTAGCCCATGTAAAATCAGGTGACCCCAATGGCGAGGCCAAATTTGACCCCAAGGCCATGTTTTTAATAAACTAAGTATACATCCACTAGACAATGCATGATTCATGATTTGAACAAACTTGGTAGAGGTCTATTAGCCCATGTTACATACCAAATATCTAAACTCCAGGCTTTCTGATTTCTGAGAAGAAGATTTTTCAAGTTTCTCCTATATTAGTCTATGTTAAATCAAGTGACCCCTGGGGTGGGGCCAATTTTGACCCTAGGGCCATGACTTGAACAAACTAAGAAGAGATCCACTAGACAATGCTACACACCAAATATCTAAACACCAGGCCTTGTGGTTTCTGAGAAGATTTTACAAGTTTTTTCCTATATTAGCCTATATAAAACCAAGGACCCCTTTAGTGGGGCCAAATTTGTCCCAATGTTCATGATTTATAAAAACGTTGTAGAGACCCAGTAGACAATGCTACATACCAAATATCTAAACTCCAGGCCTTATGGTTTGTGAAAAGAAGATTTTTCAAGTTTTTTTTCTATATTAGCCTATGTAAAACCAGTTGACCCCTATGGAGGGGCCAAATCTGACCCCAGGGCCTTGATTTGAACAAACTTGGTAGTGATCTACTAGACAATGCTGCACACCAAATATCTAAAACCCAGGCCTTGTGGTTTCTGAGAAGATTTTTCAAGTTTTTTCTATATTAGCCAATGTATAATCAAGTGATCCCTGGTGCTGGGCCATTTTTGACTCCAGGGTCATGATTGGAACAAACATGGTATGGATCCACTAGACAATGCTACACACCAAATATCTTAACTCTATGCCTTGTGGTTTCTAAGAAGAAGATTTTTCAAGTTTTTTCTATATTAGCCTATGTTTAGTCAAATGACCCCTGGGGCTGGGCCAATTTTGACCCCAGGGTCATGATTTGAACAAAATTGGTAGAGATCCAATAGACAATGCTACACACCAAGTATCTTAGCTCTATGCCTTGTGGTTTCAGAGAAGAAGATTTTTTAAGTTTTTTTCCTATATTAGCCCTATGTAAAATCAGGTGACCCCTATGGAGGGGCCAAATTTTATCCCTTGGCCATGATTTGAACAAACTTGGTAGTGATCTACGAGACGATGCTGCACACCAAATATCTTAACCCCAGGCCTTGTGGTTTTTGAGAATAAGATTTTTCAAGTTTTTCCTATATTAGCCTATGTTAAATCAAGTGACCCCTGGGGCGGGGCCAATTTTGACCCATGGTCATGATTTGAACAATCTTGGTAGAGAGTCATAAGATCATGCTACATACCAAAAATCAAAAGGCTAGGCCTTGTGGTTTCTGAGAAGAAGATTTTTCAAGTTTTTCCTATATTAGCCTATGTTAAATCAAGTGACGCCTGGGACGGGGCCAATTTTGACCCCAGGGTGATAATGTGAACAATCTTGGTAGAAAGTAATAAGATCATGCTACATACCAAATATTTAAACTCCAGGCCTTGTGGTTTCTGAGAAGAAGATTTTTCAAGTTTTTCCTATATTAGCCTATGTTAAATCAAGTGACGCCTATGGAGGGCCCAAATGTTATCCCTGGGTCATGATTTGAACAAACTTGGTAGTGATCTACGAGACGATGCTGCACACCAAATATCTTAACCCCAGGCCTTGTGGTTTCTGAGAAGATTTTTCAAGTTTTTCCTATATGAGCCTATGTTAAATCAAGTGACCCCTGGGGCGGGGCCAATTTTGACCCGGGTATGATTTAATTGGTAGAGAGTCATAAGATCATGCTACATACCAAATATCTAAACTCCAGGTCTTGTGGTTTCTGAGGATAAGATTTTTCAAGTTTTTTTATATATTTTGCAAGTTTGTTCAAATCATGGCCCTGGGGTCAAATTTGGCCCTGCACCAGGGATCACTTGATTAAACATTGGCTAATATAGAAAAAACTTGAAAAATCTTCTTCTCAGAAACCACAAGGCCTTGATTTTAGATATTTGGTGTGCAGCATTGTCATGGCCCTGGGGTCAAGTTTGGCCCCACCAAAGGGGTCACTTGATTTACCATAGACTAATATAGGACAAACTTGAAAAAAATCTCAGAAATCACAAAGCCTGGAGTTTAGATATTTGGTATGTAACATGGGCTAATAGACCTCTACATACATAGGCTAATATAGGGAAAAACTTGAAAAATCTTCTCAGAAACCACAAGGCCTGATGTGTAGCATTGTCTAGTGGATCTCTTCTTAGTTTGTTCATATCATGACCCTGGGGTCAAAATTGGCCCCACCCCAGGGGTCACTTGATTTAACATAGACTAATATAGGAAAAAAACTAGAAAAATCTTCTTCTCAAAAACCACAAGGTCTGGAGTTTAGATATTTGGTATGTAACATTGGCTAATAGACCTCTACCAAGATTGTTCAAATCATGATCCTGGGGTCAAAATTAGCTCTGCCCAGGGGTCACTTGACTTTACATAGCCTAATGATACCAGGTGAGTGATCCAGGGCCATCATGGCCCTCTTGTGTAATTCTATGTAAAATCAAGTGATCCCTAGGGCGGGGTCAATTTTAACCCTAGGGCCATGATTTGAACATAGAAGTCCATAAGACAATGCCACACACTAAATATCTAAGCTCTAGGCCCTGCGGTTTCGTAGAAGATTTCTAAAGATATCACTTTAAAAAAAATATTTTTAGCTCCTGTGACCCAGATATGCAACAGACCGGAACCATTTGAAAATTTTGGTAGAGCTTCATGCAAGGAACACCACAGGTAATTTTCATGCAATTTGGCCCAGTGGTTTAGGAGGAGATGCCATTTAAAGAATATTGTTGACACCGGACGTATGCACACACTGACAACAGACAAAAGGAGATCACAATAGCTCACCATGAGCACATTGTGCTCAGGTGAGCTAAAAAACTAGAAAAATCTTCTTCTAAGAAACCAAAATTTTGGTGTGTAGCATTGTCTAGTGGATCTCTGCAAAGTTTGTTCAAATCATGGCCCTTGGGTCAAAATTGGCCCCCGTCCAAGGGGTCACTTGATTTAACCTAGACTTTTAAAGAAAAAAAATCTAGAAAAATCTTCTTCTCAGAAACCACAAGGCCTGGAGTTTAGATATTTGGTGTATTGGATTTAAACTTCACACAAGTCTTCCTAAACATGAAATGGACATGCAGAACCAAGATGAACAACTCTTGCTAGAATTTTACTCAAATTATGGGCCTTTTTCAACTTAGAAATTTGCGTTCACATTTTTGGTTAAAGTTTTTCTGCAACTAAGTTAAAATCATGCACTTGGTGTATTGGATTTAAACTTCATACATGTCTTCCTTAACATAAAATGGACCTGCAGAACCAAGATGAACAACTCTTGCTAGAATTTTACTTAAATCATGGGCCTTTTTCGACTTAGAAATTTGCGTTAACATTTTTGGTTATAGTTCTTTGAAACTCAATTAATGTCATTACTCAGTAACCCCTTGGTGTATTGGATTTAAACTTCACACAAGTCATCCCAGACATGAACCAAACCTGCAGAACTAAAATTTTAATAAATTTAATTAATTAAATTTAATTAATTAAATTAATAATAATTATTAAATACTTATAGAAAATTAAAAAATTGCTTTAACTTTTTTTATTTAATACAATAACTATTATATATTAATTTAAATAATATTTAATTTAACAAGAGCTGTCCGAAAGACAGCATGCTCGACTATTTGGGTATTTGATAGTGATGCAATACCATTGTATTATCATGGGTTTAGATATTTGGTATGTAACATGGCCTTGTGGACCTGCACCAAATTTTAAAATCATGGCCCTGGGGTCAAAATTGGTCCCATGTCAGGTTAACTTGTTTTTTTTTTTACCACATGTAAACATTTTTGTGTGGAATTAAGATTATATTGCTGTTCTTCTACAAGGATTTTGTATTCAGTATGACTATGTTGTAAAAGGCAATGAAAGCAATATTTCTCAGGGATTCAGGGCCATCTTGGTCCTCTTGTTTAAAATAACTTTGCACAAGTGATCCTTAGGACAAGACGATGTGTCGGAAACAACAAGAATCAAATTTGATGGTAGTTGTAAGTCTTTTGTTCTACATAGTATCTACTTATTTCTTATTTTCACAATAAAACAAAGAAAGATGACCCAATTTATTGCATTATACAAACACAAAACTTTTTGTAAAGAAAAATTCAAATGACAAATACTATTTTTACATCTATGAATTTACGCTTACGAAGATTTTTTTTCGTATGAAGTTAAGTGAAATGGGCCCCAGGTCCCTAGCTTGAAATTCAAGGACACGGCACTTGGCTGACCTTGATATAGTGTTCTGGCTTTAACTTTGTTGTGAATGGTTGTGTTTTGAAATAACTTGGCTCAAACAAGAACCATGTTGCTAACTTCAAGGTCAAGGTCAAAGCAGTTGAGTTGAAAATATTAAGAAAATATAGGATAACAAAAGGGGAACCAAATCTTAGGTTATTTTATGAATACCGGCCGTTTTGATACTGATACCAACACTTCTCCAGTAGACAACAATGTAGTGGAATGCTATCACACCCTGTCACACTAGGCCAACCTGCACTGAAACTACCCTTATGGCAAGCACCAAGCAAAGATAATACCTGTTCCAGTTAAACCACTTGCATGGCAGGACTTCATATTTCAGTGTGGTTAAATGAACAAGACCTTGTGCCATATTCCAATGTGAGTTACCCACCTAAGTTTATACCAATGCAGATGGAGGGGAGGAGATAAATACATAACATGAACATGTAATCACACAATACCAAATTTATTGTCTATTGACAGTGAAACACAACAATAACCCATGGTGAAACGATATAATTAAGCAAGTACAAATACAGTAATTAACAAAATTAAAAACTAGGAATGTGTCCATAGGACATGGATGTCCTAGCAAATTTATTTATTAAATGATATTTTTGTCAGTGAATATAATGAAAAACTGGAAATATAAAAGAAAATGATTATTAGATCAAATGAGCACTGTAACCCTGACCTAAACCAAGTGATGTGACCTTGACCTTCAAACTAGCGACCTTGTTTTTGTTCATGACACATTGTCTTGTTCTAAGGATCACTTGTGCCAAGTTATTTTAAAACACGACTAAACATAACCAAGTTACAGCCAGGATACAAATTTTTGCACACTAACACATACTCACAGACAGGTGTTCCATGGCGGGGGCATACCGTAAAAACCTTTCACAAGTGAAGCCATGTCTTAGTAGGTATTACAGAAATTCCGCTACCCTGAACAGGTGAAGACACCTTATCGCAGAATGTGTAATGTAGTACTGCAAGCACCAGATGCTTTGGGGATACCGTATTCTATATTTAACCAATTTTGCTGAAGTTGTGTTAACAAAAAATAGTGTTTTCTCGTGTAATGTGACCTACACTTGAAAGGTAATTTAGTGGACATTAAAAAAACTATTTTTACCTATGACTTTTAAATGTGACCTTGTGAAGCTATGGACCTGGATCTCGTGCATGACACATCATTTCATAATGGTGAACATTTCTGCAATCCATCAAGGAATTCCAAAGTTTTCAAGGGATCAACTTTATTGTAACAATTCTGGTACAGTGCTATAAGGTGACTATTTGTCCCAAATGAAATTATATTTTGACAAAGCTTTATTACTAGATGGGTGTTCTAAGTTAAAAGGGGGTCATAATTTTTAATATATTCCATTAAGAGTTACCTACCATGAAAGTATGATACCCCTAAACATATTAAAGATGTTTCAAATCAATCCCATGCCTGGATACTGAGATATTAGCATGAAAGGACCTTGCATGCAAAACTTTAACCAAAATTTCTAAGTTAAAAAGGGGCCATAATTTGTAACATATTCTATCAAGAGTTATCTACCATGAAAGTATGATACCCCTTAACATATTAAAGATGTTTAAAATCAATCGCATGACTGGATACTGAGATATAAGCATGAAAGTAAAAGGGGCCATAATTCATATTAAATTCAGTCAAGAGTTATCTACCTTGGTTGTCTGATGCCCCTGAACATATTCATAAACGTTCAAGTCAATACCATAAATGGTTATTACGGCTTTCCGCAACCTGCGGAAAACGTATAGGGTTTGTTATGTTTATTCTTATTAGGGCTTTCTGCCTCTAGCAGAAAGACCTATTGTTTTTGTAATGTTATTTATTAGGGCTTTCTGCCTCTAGCAGAAAGACCTATTGTTTTTGTAATGTTTTTTATTATTATTATTATTCCTTTCTTCCAAAAGAGGTTGCTATTTCAATAGGTTCCTGACGGTCTAGAATCACGAAAATTTAATAGCTCATACCTGACGCAATGAAATTTTAGAATCTATTATTTTTATATTCCTATGACGTCACATGACGTCAAATTTGACATTTGTTACAAAAGTTTGTTCGCGCTCTACAGCCTTCATTTCTTGGCGGATTTTCTCGATATTTTTACAAAATGTGTCTATTACGTTCTAGATGTGCATGATTATATAGATTTTCCCAGATTCGAAAAGACCAAGGTTCTGTAGTTAAACCAAGTTTCGAACTTTGGACCTTAAAATGTTTTTAAGTATTTTGTAGCTCCTATGTAAGCTAGAAATCTCAAATTGACACCACATAATTTATGCTCATTGATGTCTTCTTCATATTCTGTGACATTTGACGTCATATGACGTCATTTGACGTCATAATGTTAATAACAATTCTGAAACAAATACAAACGGTTTTTCAGCCCTGTACTCTATATTTCTTGACCGATTGGCTTTAAATTTTCTCTGAATCTGCACCATAGCATCTCATTGTCAAATATCATTTCCGTTTCCGGAAAATCTCAACGGTCAAGGTCATATATCAATTATCGTTTTTTCCTTTGACCTTAAATATCTCAAAAACAAACAACATTCTATCGAGACAATATGCGTATTTTTATTAGTGCTTTCGAAGTTCTTTCTGATGAAAAAATATTTTTGAAGATCGGGCTTGAAATGGCACAGTAATGGCGGAACAGCGAAAACGGCGCTATACGTAGTGTAGAAAACTGCATGTATCTCAAAAAATATTGATTTTTGTAAATATCATTATGAACATGATTTATAGCCCAATCAATTTCCTTTCGAACGATATGCAGCTTTTAAAGATCCCAAGAATAGTTATTAAATTATCGTTCATGAAGTAAATGTCATGAACATATTTTGGCATATTTTTGCATTTTTTCCGAGGTTTAAGCGTCCATAGTTCAAAAGCAGTTATGAATAGGTCCATATATAAAGCGTGTGAAATGTTGGGAATTTAATGACCTTTCTAACGGTACCCTGCTTTTCTTATTTGGTCATGATATAAGAAAGTTACATGAGAAATAAGAACTCATGCTAATAATCATAAAAGTGTAAATGCGCAATTCAAACACAATCAATAAACTATTCATTCTTATTATTTAAACATATATAAAGCATTATATGTTAGATACCGAAGTAATAGCTTTTGTAAATCAATAATGTAACTATGCTTTAATTTTTAAACAGGTTTTAAAATTTTAAAATGTGTTTCAGTTAATTCAGATACCACTGGAATGTCAAATATTTATATGTATATAAAGTAGAATGTTAAGTTCTATTGAGAAATCTACTGGGCGTCACTGTAAGCAAGCAGTGAAGATACAACGTTTACCTGTGCTCATGTGAGGCCGCTGCCTACTATATTTTTAAGTTAATTCTTATATTTTTTTTAAAAAAATGTCTAGTGTATAAAATTTTTTTAAATGTGTAATGTTACGTTCTTTTAAATGAACAACATGGACAATTGTTTCATATTAAAGAAAGGATATATGTAAAATGAACTAAGTTAGTTAGAACACATAATTATATTCTCAATGTGGAAATGCAGGTATTATACCACAGAGAAACGTAAATTTGGGATGACGCCATTGTTTATGAAAAAAATCTTTTCAGCTGATCAGGCTTAGACTGAGTTGCAGTGCAGAAAGCACTTATCGTTTGTGGGACAAACGAAGTCTAGTTATTATTATTCTTTTCTTCTTCCTTACTAAACGCTTATTTTCATATGTTGCAATAGTCCTAGGACGATGGAATTTTTATGGCTTATTAGTCACGTGAGGAAATTTTGATTTCAATGATTTTCAGCACCCTATGACGTCACATGACGTCACAGCTAAAAATAGTGAAAAATGGTGTTCGCGCTCTACAGCTGTCATTTATGGTCGGATTTTCTTCAAATTTTCACTGATGGTACATCTTGAAACTAAGGTGTGCATATCCTGTCAGCTAACCGAAATTCCGAAAGACCGAAGTTCTGTGGCTGAAAAAAGATTCGAACATAGGACCGAAAATTTCATTTTAGGATTGAAGAGCTTCAGGATGAGATAGAAAGTTGAAACTTACACAGTTTGCAGTTCTGCAGAATTTCTACATATATTTTGAGTCGTGACGTCATGTGACGTCATGTGACGTCATAAGCATACTTCTTAATTTTCATTTTAGGGCAATGATTTCGACATGATGCCAGTTGTTCAGAATAATGAAAATTTCAGAGTTATGACAGTAAAGTATGCGCTTTTGAAAAAAAGAATTTTCAGCACCCTATGACGTCATGTGACGTCAGAGCTAAAAAAAGTGAAAAATGGTGTTCGCGCTCTACAGCCGTCAATATTGGTCCGATTGACTTGATAATTTAACAGAAGGTGTAAATTGTGATGTAGATATGCATACATTCTTGAATTTCCAAAATTACGAAAGTTCGAGATTTTATGTCAAAATCGAGATTCGAACTTTGGTCATAAAAATATAATTTCGTGTTATAAAGGCTCCTGGTGAGTTAGAAGCTTGAAAATTGGACAGCATATGTGTTGTGAGGTCTTCTTTGTATTATTTGACATCTGACGTCGTGTGACGGCATTTGACGTCACTGTGTGATAAGAAATTTTGCTTTCGAAATAAGCGGCTTTTAGAACCTGCTTGCTTGATTTTTTGACAGATTGGCATGCAACTTTCAATTAATGTGCAACCTCGTGCCCCATCGTGCATGGTGGCCTGCGTTACAGATAATCGCAAAGGTCAAGGTCATATGCCAGTTTTAATTGTTTTTATTCGGCCACGGGTATCTCAAAAACGAAATATATTCTACCTCGACTCTATGAGTAAAGTTTGTAGTGCTTTGAAAGTCCTTTAATGTGATATTTAGTTTTTGAAGATCGGGGTTCAAACGGTTGAGATATGACAGAATAACGAAAAGTGGAATTTTAACGAAATTGAAACGCTGTATCTTCATGAACTTTGAGTCAATTATTATGATTTTTCGGATAAACAAACTTAAAAGTGAAGTGATGTAAGGAAATTTGTTTGGTCACGTGATTATGACGATATGCTTATTTAAGCAAGAATTATTAAAAAAAAATCATATAAAATCGGCAAATTGATGTATGAAGTTGAAATTTGTAGGAATGCCGACGCCTACAATGTGCAAAAAGTCCTGAAAACTTCAAGTGATTCCGTCAACAAACATGGCAGATATTCATGTTTTTCGGCAAGGGCTTGTATATGAAAATCTAGCAATTTGAAGGAAGAGAAGAAGGCGGTTATTGGGTTGGTTACCCTCTATCCGGACGTTCCTACGCAGGAAAGAGTGCCCGTGTTGAAAGGTGAATTGCGAGGCGTATTTGAGAGAATGAGGTGCATTTTAGGATGCAATGGTGTACACCAGGACCGATAAGCATATTGCCTTTGTCATTACGGTTTTTTCCAAACTTTTATTAGGGTTTTCTGCCTCAAGCAGAAAGTCCTCTTGGGTTTGTTATGTTTATTAGGACTTTCTGCCTAAAGCAGAAAGTCCTATTGGGTTTGTTATGTTTATTATTATTATTCTTTTCTTCTTCCTAACTAAACGCTTATTTTTATATGTTGCAATAGGCCTAGGACGATGAAATTTTTATGGCTTATTAGTCACGTGAGGAAATTTTGATTTCAATGATTTTCAGCACCCTATGACGTCACATGACGTCACAGCTAAAAATAGTGAAAAATGGTGTTCGCGCTCTACTGCCGTCATTTATGGTCGGATTTTCTTCAAATTTTCACAGATGGTGCATCTTGAATCAAAGGTGTGCATATCCTGTCAGCTAACCGAAATTCCGAAAAACCGAAGTTCTGTGGCTGAAATAAGATTCGAACATAGGACCGAAAATTTCATTTTAGGATTAAAGAGCTTCAGGATGAGATAGAAAGTTGAAACTTACACAGTTTGCAGTTCTGCAAAATGTCAACATATATTTTTAATCGTGACGTCATATGACGTCATGTGACGTCATAGGCATACTTCTTAATTTTTATTTTAGGGCAATGATTTCGACATGATGCCAGTTGTTCAGAATAATGAAAATTTCAGAGTCATGAGAGTAAAGTATGCGCTTTTGAACAAAAGCATCTTCAGCACCCTATGACGTCACATGACGTCACAGCTAAAAATAGTGAAAAATGGTGTTCGCGCTCTACAGCCGTCATTTATGGTTGGATTTTCTTCAAATTTTCACAGATGGTACATCTTGAATCAAAGGTGTGCATATCCTGTCAGCTAACCGAAATTCCGAAAGACCGAAGTTCTGTGGCTGAAATAAGATTCGAACATAGGACCGAAAATATCATTTTAGGGTTAAAA
Organism: Solen grandis; assembly: GCA_021229015.1. Classification (NCBI taxonomy): domain Eukaryota; kingdom Metazoa; phylum Mollusca; class Bivalvia; order Adapedonta; family Solenidae; genus Solen; species Solen grandis. The sequence goes on from CM037785.1 coordinate 3,696,937, forward strand.
AACTTCAGGATGAGATAGAAAGTTGAAACTTACACAGTTTGCAGTTCTGCAGAATTTCTACATATATTTTGAGTCTTGACTTCATATGACGTCATGTGACGTCATAGGCATACTTCTTAATTTTCATTTTAGGGCAATGATTTCGACATGATGCCAGTTGTTCAGAATAATGAAAATTTCAGAGTTATGAGAGTAATGTATGCGCTTTTTAACAAAAGAATTTTCAGCACTTATGACGTCATGTGACGTCAAAGCTAAAAGAAGTCCATACGAAAAAAAGTAAAGGGTAGAGAATTTAATATATATTCTTTCTAACGGTATTAATCTTAATATTTTTCAATTTTAGCAGAAAGTCCTATCATTCGTATCAACGAATGAAATCTAGTTATTCTTATTCTTATTCTTTTTTTCTTCCTCTTGTATTTGTGTTAATTTCGGTATGTTGCCAATGGCCCAGAACAATGAAAATTTTATGGCATATATTTCAAACCATGAGCTTTCGAATGCAATGAATTTCATATTCATATGACGTCACATAACGTCAGATTTGACGTCAGGTGAAAAAGTTTGTTCGCGGTCTACAGCCATTATTTATGGACCGATTTTCATCAAAATTTCACAGAATGTGTATGTTAGGCTCTAGTTGTGCATCCCGGTGTCCGTTTTTCAAAATTCGAAAAGTCCATGGTTCTATAGCGAATCCAAGATTCGAACCAAGGTCGTAAATTTTTAAATGCTTATAAAATCTGTCCTATGTAGGATAGAAAGTTGATATTTAGTCAGTATATAGGTCTCTAGAAGTTTTAAACATTTTGTGAAAATAAATGTCATATGACGTCACGTGACGTCATTATATGATAATGTATTTCTAATATTAACAAGGGTATTTCTATATGTTGAAATTGTCGAAGAGCAATGAAAATTTAAGGACATATGCTTCAAATGCTGAAATTTTGAGTTCTATGATTTTCATATGCCTATGACGTCATATGACGTCACACTTGAAATATGCAACAAAAGTTTGTACGCGGTCTACAGCCATTGTTTATGAACCGATTTTCATCAACTTTTCACAGAATGTGTATATTAAGTTCTAGTTGTGCATCTCGGTTTCCGTTTTTCAAAATTCGAAAAGTCCATGGTTCTATAGCGAATTCAAGATTCGAACCAAGGTCGTAAATTTTTAAATGCTTATAAAATCGGTCCTATTTGAGATAGAAAAATGATATTTGGTCAGTATATAGGTCTCTGGGAGTCTTAAACATTTTGTGAAAATAAACGTCATATGACGTCACTTGACGTCATTATATGATAATGTATTTCTAATATTAACAAGAGTATTTCTATATGTTGAAATTGTCGAAGGGCAATGAAAATTTAGTGACACATGATTCAGACGCTGGAATTTCGATTTCAATGATTTTCAGAAGCCTATGACGTCATATGACGTCACATTTGAAATTGACTACGAAAGATTGTACACGGTCCAGAGCCATTATCTATGGGCCGATTTTTATCAAATTTTCACAGAATGTGTAGATTACGTTCTTATTGTGTATACCGGTGTCCGTTTTTCAAAATTCGAAAAGTCCAAGCATCTATGGCGGATCAAAGATTCGAACCAAGGACGTCAATTTTTAAATGCTTATAAAAACTGTCCTATTTGAGATAGAAAGTTGAAATTTTGTCAGTTAGTAGGTCTCTGGGTGTCTAACAATTATTTGAAAATAAACGTCATATGACGTCATGTGACGTCATTTTATTATTATTATTATTCTTTTCTTCTTACTAACTAAACGCTTATTTTGATATGTTGCAATAGTCCTAGGACGATGAAATTTTTACGGGTTATTAGTCACGTGAGGAAATTTTGATTTCAATGATTATCAGCAGCCTATGACGTCACATGACGTCACAGCTAAAAATAGTGAAAAATGATGTTCGCGCTCTACAGCCGTCATTTATGGTCGTATTGTCTTCAAATTTTCACAGATGGTACATCTTGAAACTAAGGTGTGCATATCCTGTCAGCTAACCGAAATTCCAAAAGACCGAAGTTCTGTGGCTGAAATAAGATTCGAACATAGGACCGAAAATTTCATTTTAGGATTAAAGAGCTTCAGGATGAGATATAAAGTTGAAACTTACACAGTTTGCAGTTCTGCAGAATTTCTACAAATATTTTGAGTCGTGACGTCATATGACGTTATGTGACGTCATAAGCATACTTTTTAATTTTTATTTTAGGGCAATGATTTCGACATGATGCCAGTTGTTCAGAATAATGAATATTTCAGAGTTATGACATTAAAGTATGCGCTTTTAAACAAAAGCATCTTCAGCACCCTATGACGTCATATGACGTCAGAGCTAAAAATAGTGAAAAATGGTGTTCACGCTCTACAGCCGTCATTTATGGTCGGATTTTCTTCAAATTTTCACAGATGGTACATCTTGAAATTAAGGTGTGCATATCCTGTCAGCTAACCGAAATTTCGAAAGACCGAAGTTCTGTGGCTTAAATAAGATTCGAACATAGGACCGAAAAATTCATTTTAGGATTAAAGAGCTTCAGGATGAGATAGAAAGTTGAAACTTACACAGTTTGCAGTTCTGCAGAATTTCTATATATATTTTGAGCGTTGCGTCATATGACGTCATGTGACGTCATAAGCATACTTCTTGATTTAATTTTAGCGCAATGATTTCGACATGATGCCAGTTGTTCAGAATAATGAAAATTTCAGAGTTATGACAGTAATGTATGCGCTTTTTAACAAAAGAATTTTCAGCACTTATGACGTCATGTGACGTCAAAGCTAAAAGAAGTCCATACGAATAAAAGTAAAGGGTAGAGAATTTAATATATATTCTTTCTAACGGTATTAATCTTAATATTTTTAAATGTAACCCAGGTGATGTTTCATTACCCCCATCACAGGGCCTCACTGCAAAGGGATATTCTACATTGTTATATTTAACTTATTGGTCTATTTATAGTACACATTTATGTAACGTGAGCACTTGTCACTATTGAGAGTTGGGAGTAAGCAAGAATTGTGTGCAAGGTTGATTAGTTCTCAGTCCATGTCACATGACCGACATTAACATGCATGTCCCCTGCACCCCCTATTTGACATTCTGGCTCTGTCTTTCCTACAAGAAGCATCTAGATACCTCATAGATCTTCCTGCTAACCTTACCTCCGTTTGCTCAGTTATACCAGCTGGTAAGTTATGTTTAGTAATAACTATGTATTTTACTTTAGATTTACCATGTATAAGAATCCTTTATTAACATTAATTTATATGATCTAGATTTATATACAAACCATTTGTCTAAATCGGTTTGGTTATTTAATTGTTTAATCATGCAATAATTGTCAATGGAAACCATGGGAAATTCCGTTTATTTTACTATGTGCTATCCAGTATTTAGTAATGATGTTTATTTTATTTGTATATATATCTTCAGACCCATTCTAGTAATGGAAATAAACTAAAGAACTCGACTGGGCTTTTCCTGATTAAGACCCCGGTTACATAAATTTTAGCAGAAAGTCCTATCATTCGTATCAACGAATGAAATCTAGTTCTTCTTCTTCTTCTTCTTATTCTTTTTTTCTTCCTCTTATATTTGTGTTAATTTCGAGGTGTTGCCATTGACTCAGAACAATGAAAATTTTATGGCATATATTTCAAACCATGAGCTTTCGGATGCAATGAATTTCATATTCATATGACGTCAAATAACGTCAAATTTGACGTAAGGTGAAAAAGTTTGTACGCGGTCTACAGTCATTATTGCTGGACCGATTTTCATCAAAATTTCACAGAATGTGTATGTTAGGCTCTAGTTGTGCATCCCGGTGTCCGTTTTACCAAATTTCAAAAAGGCAAAAGTTTTATGGCGAATCCAAGATTCGAACTAATGACGTCAAATTTCAAATGCGTATAAAATTGCTTCCAGAAGAGCTAGAAAGCTGATATTTGGACTGAATATTAATCTCTAGGTCTTCTTTATATTCTGAAAAGATGAACGTCATATGACGTCACATGACGTCATAATGATATTAAAACTTTCGTATTAAAACTTAACGGTTTTTAAGCCCTGTAGGCTTCATTTTTTGTATGATTTGCTTGAAATTTTGTCTGAAGATGCAGTATTAGATTCTATGGAGCCATGTCACTTTCGTTTCCGGCAAATCCCAAAGGTCAAGGTCAGATATCAATTATCGGCTTTTTCTTCGGCCTTAAATATCTCAAAAACGGTAAATATTCTATCGAGACACTATGCGTATAATTTGTACTGCTTAGAAAGACCTTTCAGATGATATTTAGTTTTTGATGATCGGGGTTGAATTGGTTGAGTTATGGCGGAAAAATGAAAATTTGGTAACCCCCAGTGTGTTTAACAGTTTATATCTCGAAAACCTTTGATTTTTCAAAATATGATGATGAATATTATATGGCCGTTCTTTTGATGCCTAAAGTTTAATGATTGGCCAAAGTCTGATGGAGTAATGGGGAAAAAACGAAATTCGTGTATGTAGCTTTTTGTGAATTTTTCATTTTTCAGGTGGTTTAAGAGCTTGTATCTCAAAAAGTATTAGTAATATTCCTAAACATAAAGCGTGTGAAATGTAGAGAATTTTCAGACGATTATTTTGGTACCTTAAGTTTTGAAATTGAACAAAGTATAAGGAAGTTACATCAAAAATAAGAATTTAAACATGTAGAATTTCAGCGATTCTGCCGTGTTGTCAATCTTTTACGGCTAATATCTCAAAGCCCATTAGAAAAAAGTCCACACCTTAAGCAAGTGAGATGTAGAGAATTTTAAGACGATTATTTTGGTACCTAGAGTTTTAAAATTGATTAAAGTATTAGAAAGTTACATCAAAAATACGAATATAAACCCAAGTGTAAGAATTTTCGAGAAATATCCTACTTTCGCTTTCACGTTAATTGAAGCATTTTCGGAAAATATGTAAGTTTACAGCATATAAATTGCAAACAACTTTTTACTTATATCATATTGATATTACTAGCTAAACAAGCGTACCTTTTCCGGTGGCCGAGTGGTTAGAGCGTCCGCCTCGGGAGCGGAAGGTCGTGGGTTCGATCCCTGACCCGACATACCAAAGTCGTAAAAAATGGAACTGTTATAGCTCCCTTGCTTGGCGCTCAGCATATAAGGGTATTTGCAGGACTGGTTAGCTCGGTAACAGGATGATGTGACTGGGTGTGGTATCATGCCACATGTTTACGGCGTGCTACTGCATTGTGGTAGTCCTATACCCGCATGAAGTAGACATCGTGACTGGCTGAATTACTGTCGGTGGGACGTTAAACCCAACAAACAAACTGATATCATATATGGCAGTGTTTACTACATCGATCACTACACACGAGGTGTGCACACTGGCGCATGTTGACGTCTTTTGTAAACGTTTATTAAAGTTGCTTATATAATCATGTTTAAAGATAAACATTTACATAAAAATGAGGAGTTTCGGAAATATTTTTTGCAAAGGGACTCCTAAGGAAATAAAAAGATGCTAAATTAAATACTAAAATACAAGTTTAGTTTATTAGGTTTAACGTCCCACCGACAGTATTTAAGTCTTTTTGAGACAATGTCTACTTGAGACAAATGTAGTGTTGTCACACTGCACAGTATCACGTCGTAGACAGTTGGCATGATACCACACCCGGTCACATTATCCGGACACCGTGCCATCAGTCCTGGAACTACTCTTATTAAGCTGAGCGCTAACCAAGCGAGCTATACCAGTACCTATGTTTACAAATTTGGTAAATACAAGAATTGAAATAATTGATACAACGTTTTTAAACAACTTACAGATCATGTGTTATCTCGTTTGATTTGGTATTTCCGGGGTATTCCTAGCCTTGGTATCTTCCGCTGACACCGACTTTTTTAAACGATTATTTTTTACATATTTCGTTCTTCCTTAATGGCAATCAGTTGATATTTTCTGATTTCTCAACTAATTAAAACAAGATCACATAAATTGATTGAAATCTGAAAAAGAAATGAGCCGACGGTCAAAAAATGCGCGAAATGTATGTGTTACATCCATATTTGGAAAGCACGTGCACGTGCGTGAATACTTTAACAACACGCTGGCGTAACAATTATATGGTGCCATCTTCTAATAAAGCAGCATAACGTAGTAATAGGGCGGGGCAAACTCTAAGTTAGTCAGTGTTAATTAAGTATAGGTTAGTGTTTTTTTTTTAGTAAGCATTAATGAAATCAAATCGGTGTGGCGCGGCAAAGCCGCGCGACTGATTTAATGGACTTAATGCTTACTAAATAACACTAACCTACTTAGTGTTTGGAATTATATTTTGAAATTTAACGCAGTCGCACATTCCAAATATAGTATTGATTTTTGAGACTCCGCCCTATCAACCTGTTCCCGGCGTTAATTACATCACGTGACATGTAACATGTTATGTCAAAGGTCAATGCGTCGCTCTAGCTGTGTATATCTATGTAGATCTACGCTCCAAATGAGCATTGAACCGGAAGCCGACTTTGATCTCTTCGGCAAAAAAGTAGTTTAGAAAAGTTAAATAAAGACACCGCTAAGAAAGGTTCATATATCTGCACCTCTATATATTGTGTTTTGGACATTATTTTTTTTATTTATTTAAGTAACTCTTGTTTGTTAGTGTTTTTTTTTCATCTCTTCTCATAATTTATATACATTTTTCAATTTGAATTTATTTAATCGGATATTTACTTAATCGCTTTGTTTAGTAATTAGTTATATATTGCCCATTCTGTGTTAACATGTGTAGACATTGAAATTACAAGTGTCTTTAAAGCGATGACCGATACTAATGTTGTTAGAACTTGTGGTCAAACCCTCTTACTTATTTTTTTAAATCTTCAATGTTGTATCACCATTACTTAGGCAATAATACATGTTTAAACTAAACTAAGCGGAAGGACAGGGTTCTTTTGTTATTTTGGATTAATCAGAATGCTGGTGAGTAAATGTTTGTTCTCTATGGTTGCTGTGTATTATTTTTTGTCGATGTTCATGCGTTCACATCAAAAATCCCTGTAACACGTTACACATGCGTGCTGTAAGGGACATTGGCATCCAAACTTACCCTCATTAGATAGATCTATTCAAGAGAAATAATTCTGTACATTTTAAACATGGAGTCACCCGACTACTTTTTGAATTGGGCATTTTATGACTATTTTAACTGTTCTATAGAATTCAATCCTTCATTGCATGTCTTTCAGTCAAAATCTCACCTTAATTCAGCATTAAATAGGGTCACTTTTTTCTGTGTAGGAACATCCGGTAACCAAGGGCAGGTAATTGTGGTCTTAGTCTATTTTGGTGAACACATAAAGCTCCGCTTCTCGACAAATCTTGACGCACATGCGCAGTGAAGGTGTTTGAAGCTGGTTTTAAATTGATCAGTTGATTTAGCGGAATAGTGTTTAGTGACAAGTTAATGCCGATTAAATGAATTAAATGGAGACAAAATTTAGAAAAAAATGGAATGATTTCATTGGACAAAATATAATTTCAAACACTAAGAGAGAATTTAACAGTTAAGAAGCCGTCACTCGTTACGCTCGTTCTGGCTTCTTAACTGTTAAATTCTATCTTAATAAACACTATAAGAATACAGTCGTCTCCATCGTATGTACAAGCATTATTGAAATTTAACTCACGAGGCTACACGCGTCGACGAATCTATTGCATGGTAGCATTTACGGTTTTATCCCCGCGACTGTACAAGAAATTAAAAAAAAAAATTTGATATGCAGAATTAATATGTTTAAGTTTAATTGCTTATATTTTGAAAACCTATAAAACTAGACCCAAATATGCTTCAATTGAATTGTAGGGATTTTCAGGACATTTATTTTGGTACCTAGAATGCTAAACTTGGAATCTCTCAGCCCCTCACCGCTGTGGGTTCGAATTCCGGTAGGGACTTCGGATTTTTCATGTGAGGAAGCCTTCCAGCTGGCTTGCGGTAGGTCGGTGGTTATATCCGCGTATCTCTGTGTACTCGGGGTCTTCCTCCACCTGTAATTAGCTGGACGTCTCTATATGATTGAAATACTATCACAGCGACGGTAAACCCGATTACAACAACAGCAACAACAACAACAATTAAAATTGGTCAAGTTATAAGAAAGCGATATCAAAATAAAGATTTATTTATTTTCGACATATGGCTTACTTCACAAAGTTCATGCATGAGAAGTCCATACGAAAAAAAAAAAGTAAAAGGTAGGAAATATAATATATTTTCTTTTAACGGTATTAATCTTTACATTTCAAAATGTTGCAGAAAGTCCTATCATTCGTATCAACGAATGAAATCTAGTTATTATTCTTTTTTTCTTCCTCTTATATTTGTGTTAATTTCGAGGTGTTGCCATTGACTCAGAACAATGAAAATTTTATGGCATATATTTCAAACCATGAGCTTTCGGATGCAATGAATTTTATATTCATACGACGTCATATGACGTCAGATTTGACGTCAGGTGAAAAAGTTTGTACGCGGTCTACAGCCATTATTTCTGGACCGATTTTCATCAAAATTTCACAGAATGTGTATGTTAGGCTCTAGTTGTGCATCCCGGTGTCCGTTTTTCAAAATTCGAAAAGTCCATGGTTCTATAGCGAATCCAAGATTCGAACCAAGGTCGTAAATTTTAAAATTCTTATAAAATCTGTCCTATTTAAGATAGAAAGTTGATATTTAGTCAGTATATAGTCTTTTAAATATTTTGTGAAAATAAATGTCATATGACGTCACGTGACGTCATTATATGATAATGTATTTCCAATATTAACAAGAATATTTCTATATGTTGAAATTGTCCAAGGGCAATGAAAATTTAATGACACATGCTTCAAAGGTGGAAATTTTGATTTCTATGATTTTCATATGCCTATGACGTCATATGACGTCATACTTGAAATATGCAACAAAAGTTTGTACGCGGTCTACAGCCATTGTTTATGAACCGATTTTCATCAAATTTTCACAGAATGTGTATATTAAGTTCTAGTTGTGCATCTCGGTGTCCGTTTTTCAAAATTCGAAAAGTCCATGGTTCTATAGCGAATTCAAGATTCGAACCAAGGTCGTAAATTTTTAAATGCTTATAAAATCGGATTTATTTGAGATAGAAAAGTGATATTTGGTCAGTATATAGGTTCTTAAACATTTTGTGAAAATAAACGTCACATGACGTCACTTGACGTCATTATATGATAATGTATTTCTAATATTAATAAGAGTATTTCTATATGTTGAAATTGTCGAAGGGCAATGAAAATTTAATGACAAATAATTCAGACGTTGAAATTTCGATTTCAATGATTTTCAGAAGCCTATGACGTCATATGACGTCACATTTGAAATTGACTACGAAAGTTTGTACACGGTCCAGAGCCATTATTAATGGGCCGATTTTTATCAAATTTTCACAGAATGTGTATATTACGTTCTTATTGTGTATACCGGTGTCCGTTTTTCAAAATTCGAAAAGTCCAAGCATCTATGGCGGATCCAAGATTCGAACCAAGGACGTTAATTTTTAAATGCTTATAAAAACTGTCCTATTTGAGATAGAAAGTTGAAATTTTGTCAGTTAGTAGGTCTCTGGGTGTCTAATATTTATGTGAAAATAAACGTCATATAACGTCATGTGACGTCATTTTTTTATTTTTTTATTTTTTTTTCTTCTTCCTAACTAAACGCTTATTTTAATATGTTGCAATAGTCCTAGGACCATGAAATTTTTATGGGTTATTAGTCACGTGAGGAAATTTTGATTTCAATGAATGTCAGCAGCCTATGACGTCACATGACGTCACAGCTAAAAATAGTGAAAAATGGTGTTTGCGCTCTACAGCCGTCATTTATAGACGGATTTTCTTCAAATTTTCACAGATGGTACATCTTGAAACTAAGGTGTGCATATCCTGTCAGCTAACCGAAATTCCGAAAGACCGAAGTTCTGTGGCTGAAATAAGATTCGAACATAGGACCGAAAATTTCATTTTAGGATTAAAGAGCTTCAAGATGAGATAGAAAGTTGAAACTTACACAGTTTGCAGTTCTGCAGAATTTCTACATATATTTTGATTCCTGACGTCATATGACGTCATATGACGTCATAAGCATACTTCTTAATTTTTATTTTAGGGCAATGATTTCGACATGATGCCAGTTGTTCAGAATAATGAAAATTTCAGAGTTATGACAGTAAAGTATGCGCTTTTGAACAAAAGCATCTTCTGCACCCTATGTCGTCATATGACGTCAGAGCTAAAAATAGTGAAAAATGGTGTTCACGCTCTACAGCCGCCATTTATGGTCGGATTTTCTTCAAATTTTCACAGATGGTACATCTTGAAACTAAGGTGTGCATATCCTGTCAGCTTACCGAATTTCCGAAAGACCGAAGTTCTGTGGCTGAAATAAGATTCGAACATAGGACCGAAAATTTCATTTTAGGATAAAAGAGCTTCAGGATGAGATAGAAAGTTGAAACTTACACAGTTTGCAGTTCTGCAGAATTTCTATACATATTTTGAGTCGTGACGTCATATGACGTCATGTGACGTCATAAGCATACTTCTTAATTTTCATTTTAGGGCAATGATTTCGACATGATGCCAGTTGTTCAGAATAATGAAGATTTTAGAGTTATGACTGTAAAGTATGCGTTTTTGAACAAAAGCATCTTCAGCACCCTATGACGTCATGTGACGTCAGAGCTAAAAATATTAAACAATGGTGTTCGCGCTCTACTGCCGCCATTTATGGTCGGATTTTCTTGTAATTTTCACAGATGGTACAACTTGAAACTAAGGTGTACATATCCTGCCAGCTTACCGAAATTCCAAAAAACCGAAGTTCTGTGACTGAAGTAATATTCGAACATAGGACCAAAAATTTCATTTTAGGATTGAAGAGCTTCAGGATGAGATAGAAAGTTGAAACTTGCACAGTTTGCAGTTCTGCATTATTTCTACAAATATTTTGAATCGTGACGTCAGAGGACGTCATAAGCATACCACTTATTTTTAATTTGGGGCAATGATTTCGACATGATGCCAATTGTTCAGAATAATGAAAATTTCAGAGTTATTGCAGTAAAGTATGCGCTTTTAAGCAACAGCATTTTCAACACCCTATGACGTCACGTGACGTCAGAGCTAAAAATAGTGAAAAATGATGTTCGCGCTCTACAGCCGCCATTTATGATCAGATTTTCTTCAAATTTTTACAGATGGTACATCTTGAAACTAAGGTGTGAATATTTTGTCAGCTAACCTTAATTCTGAAAAACCGAAGTATTGTGGCTGAAGTAAGATTCGAGCATAGGACCAAAACTTTCATTTTAGGGCTAAAGAACTTCGGGATGAGATAGAAAGTTGAAACTTACACAGTTTGCAGTTATGCAGAATTTCTTAATATATTTTGAGTCGTGACGTCATATGACGTCATAAGCATACTACTACTACTGCTACTTTCTTTTTTTTTCTTCGTAACTAAACGCTTATTTTTAATATAATGTCAATTAATCACCATGAACATGAAATACTACCAGAGGTGATACATTACATGTAACTTCTATCTCCTGCTTTTTGCATTAACACAGGTTACAGAAAGTCCTATCATTCGTTTAGACGAATGACATCTAGTTCTTATTCTTCTTATTCTTTTTTTCTTCCTCTTGTATTTGTGTTAATTTCGATGTGTTGCCAATGGCCCAGAACAATGAAAATTTTATGGCATATATTTCAAACCATGTGCTTTCGAATACAATGAATTTCATCTTCATATGACGTCATATAACGTCAGATTTGACGTCAGGTGAAAAAGTTTGTAGTTGTGCCTTCCGGTGTCCGTTTTTCAAAATTTAAAAACGCAATGGTTCTATGGCGAGTCAAAGATTCGAACCATTGACGTCAAATTTCAAATGCGTATAAAATCGTTTCTAGATGAGCTAGAAAGATAATATTTGGACAGGATATATGTCTTAATGTTTCCTTTATATTCTCAGAAGATGAATGTCGTATCACGTCATATGACGTCATGAGGTGGAAAGTAATTTCTAAATTTTACGTGTTAATTTTCATATGTTGAAAATATCCGAGCACCTTAAAAATTTAATAGCATATGCTTCAGATAAAACATTTTTCATTTCGATCATTTCCATTTGTCTATGACGTGTTTTGACGTCAAACTTGACGTCGTCTTAAAATATTTGTACGCTGTCTACAGCCATTATTTCTGGGCCGATTTTCACCAAAATTTCACAGGATGTGTATGTTAGGCTCTAGTTGTGCCTTCCGGTGTCCGTTTTTCAAAATTTAAAAAGGCAATGGTTCTATTGCGAGTCAAAGATTCGAACCATTGACGTCAAATTTCAAATGCGTATGAAATCGTTTCCAGATGAGCTAGAAAGATGATATTTGGACAGGATATAAGTCTTTAGGTTTCCTTTATATTCTCAGAAGATGAATGTCGTATGACGTCATATGACGTCATGAGGTGAAAAGTAATTTCTAAATTTTACGTGTTAATTTTTATATGTTGAAAACGTCCGAGCACCTTAAAAATGTAATAATATATGCTTCAGATAAAACTTTTTTCATTTCAATCATTTCCATTTGTCTATGACGTGTTTTGACGTCAAACTTGACGTCGTCTTAAAATATTTGTACGCTGTCTACAGCCATTTTTTCTGGGCCGATTTTCACCAAAATTTCACAGAATTTGTATGTTAGGCTCTAGTTGTGCCTTCCGGTGTCCGTTTTTCAAAATTTAAAAAGGCAATGGTTCTATGGCGAGTCAAAGATTTGAATCATTGACGTCAAATTTCAAATGCGTATGAAATCACTTCCAGATGAGCTAGAAAGCTAATATTTGAATAGGATATAAGTCTCTAAGATTTCTTTAGATACCGAGAGAATTAACTTCATTTAACGTCATATGACGTCATGAGGTGAAAAGAAATTTCTAATTATTACGTTTTAAATTCTATATGTTGAAAACGTCCGAGCACCTTGAAAATCCAATAGCTTAAGCTTCAGATAAAACATTTTGCATTTCAATGATTTTCATTTGCCTATGACGTGTCTTGACGTCAAACTTGACGTCGTCTTAAAATGTTTGTACGCGGCCTACAGCCATTATTTCTGGACCGATTTTCATCAAAATTTCACAGAATGTGTATGTTAGGCTCTCGTTGTGCATCCCGGTGTCCGTTTTTCAAAATTCGAAAAGGCAATGATTTTATGGCAAATCCAAGATTCGAACTTTTGACGTCAAATTTCAAATGCGTTCAAATCGCTTCCAGATGAGCTAGAAAGCTTATATGTGGATAGTATATAAGTCTCCAAGTCTGCTTTATATTCTATGAAGATTAACGTCATATGACGTCATATAAGATTGAAATTTTAACGGTTTGCAGAAAGTCCTATCATTTGCTGTGCAAATGAAATCTAGTTCTTCTTCTTCTTCTTCTTATTCTTTTTTTCTTCCTCTTATATTTGTGTTAATTTCGAGGTGTTGCCATTGACTCAGAACAATGAAAATTTTATGGCATATATTTCAAACTATGAGCTTTTGGATGCAATGAATTTCATATTCATATGACGTCAAATAACGTCAGATTTGACGTCAGGTGAAAAAGTTTGTACGCGGTCTACAGCCATTATTGCTGGACCGATTTTCATCAAAATTTCACAGAATGTGTATGTTAGGCTCTCGTTGTGCATCCCGGTGTCCGTTTTTCAAAATTCGAAAAGGCAATGATTTTATGGCAAATCCAAGATTCGAACTTTTGACGTCAAATTTCAAATGCGTTAAAATCGCTTCCAGATGAGCTAGAAAGCTTATATGTGGATAGTATATAAGTCTCCAAGTCTGCTTTATATTCTATGAAGATTAACGTCATATGACGTCATATAAGATTGAAATTTTAACGGTTTGCAGAAAGTCCTATCATTTGCCGTGCAAATGAAATCTAGTTCTTCTTCTTCTTCTTCTTCTTATTCTTTTTTTCTTCCTCTTATATTTGTGTTAATTTCGAGGTGTTGCCATTGACTCAGAACAATGAAAATTTTATGGCATATATTTCAAACTATGAGCTTTTGGATGCAATGAATTTCATATTCATATGACGTCAAATAACGTCAGATTTGACGTCAGGTGAAAAAGTTTGTACGCGGTCTACAGCCATTATTGCTGGACCGATTTTCATCAAAATTTCACAGAATGTGTATGTTAGGCTCTAGTTGTGCATCCCGGTGTCCGTTTTACCAAATTCGAAAAGGCAATGGTTTTATGGCGAATCCAAGATTCGAACTAATGACGTCAAATTTCAAATGCGTATAAAATCGCTTCCAGAAGAGCTAGAAAGCTGATATTTGGACTGAATATTAATCTCTAGGTCTTCTTTACATTCTGAAAAGATGTATGCCAAATGACGTCACATGACGTCATATTGCAAATAATACTTTCGTATTAAAACTTAACGGTTTTTAAGCCCTGTAGGCTTCATTTTTTGTATGATTTGCTTGAAATTTTGTCTGAAGATGCAGTATTAGATTCTATGGAGCCATGTCACTTTCGTTTCCGGCAAATCCCAAAGATCAAGGTCATATATCAATTATCGGCTTTTTCTTCGGCCTTAAATATCTCAAAAACGGTAAATATTCTATCGAGACACTATGCGTAGAATTTGTAGTGCTTAGAAAGACCTTTCAGATGATATTTAGTTTTGGATGATCGGGGTTGAATTGGTTGAGTTATGGCGGAAAAATGAAAATTTGGTAACCCCCAGTGTGTTTAACAGTTTATATCTCGAAAACCTTTGATTTTTCAAAATATGATGATGAATATTATTTGTAGAGCAATGTTTGGCCGTTTTTTTGATGCCTAAAGTTTAATGATTGGCCAAAGATTGATGGAGTAATGGGGAAAAAACGAAATTCGTGTATGTAGCTTTGGTGAATTTTTCATTTTTCAGGTGGTTTAAGAGCTTGTATCTCAAAAAGTATTAGTAATATTCCTAAACATAAAGCGTGTGAAATGTAGAGAATTTTCAGACGATTATTTTGGTACCTTAAGTTTTGAAATTGAACAAAGTATAAGGAAGTTACATCAAAAATAAGAATTTAAACATGTAGAATTTCAGTGATTCTGCCGTGTTGTCAATCTTTTACGGCTAATATCTCAAAGCCCATTAGAAAAAAGTTCACACCTTAAGCGAGTGAGATGTAGAGAATTTTAAGACGATTATTTTGGTACCTAGAGTTTTAAAATTGATTAAAGTATAAGGAAGTTACATCAAAAATACGAATATAAACCCAAGTGTAAGAATTTTCGAGAAATAGCCTACTTTCGCTTTCACGTTAATTGAAGCATTTTCGGAAAATATGTAAGTTTACAGCTATGTATTAGTCATATAAATTGCAAAAAACTTTTTACTTATATCATATTGATATTACTAGCTAAACAAGCGTACCTTTTCCGGTGGCCGAGTGGTTAGAGCGTCCGCCTCGGGAGCGGAAGGTCGTAGGTTCGATCCCCGACTCGACATACCAAAGTCGTAAAGAATGGAACTGTTATAGCTCCTTTGCTTGGCGCTCAGCATATAAGGGTATTTGCAGGACTGGTTAGCTCGGTATCGGGATAATGTGACTGGGTGTGGTATCAGTAGTTATAGATTTGGGCGTGTCTGGGCCACCCCCCCCCCCCAACTCCTCCCAACCCAGACACGCCCAAATCTATAACTACTATTTGTGATAAAAAATAAAAAAAATCACACTAATGTAAAATTTAAAAAAACACATGTGTAAACTTTTAAAAAAACAATAATGAAAAAAATAAAAAAATTCATACTTGCGTTTTTTCCTGAATCCCTTTTTACATTTTTTAGTAATATAAAAATCCTCACTCTGAATATGGAGGAGGGTTTTCTAACGTATTATAAAAATTCAATATTATACAGTTTTTATATTTTTGGATATTATCTCCATTGCTTCTTGTCTTCCCTGTTCTATTAATTTTTGCTTTTCTTCTTTTGAATAGTTTTTTGGAACCGCAGAGTTTTTTGTTAATTGTTTAAGCTCATTATATTTTTCTAATTCATCTAATATAAGTTTAAATTCTTGTTCAGATATCTCTCCATCTGTTAAAGCTTTAGAGATTAAATTTTTTATACTATTTAATTTACTGTTAGCAATAGTTTTAATATTATCATGTTTTTTAATTTTATTCATAAATTTACGTCTAACAATTTTTACAGAGGCTCCAACTCCTCCGCATACAAGAGCGGCAATTTCTAACGGAAATAGAATAGGAACAATTAAACCAATAGTTCCTATAATTATACTAGCAGACATAAAAGCTGTGTCTACTCCATCTGTTATATTTATTCCTCTTTTATATTTCTTGTATAATGCTTTACGAGTATCTCTCTCATTAATTAATGTTTTTTCAATCTCTGAGATTTTTTGCAATCTATAATTTTGACTTGGTTCACGAAGTTCGCTAGATTCACTATTTAAATTGGGGTATAAATCTGGGGCTGTTGGTTGCTTCATTTTTATATATATTATTTGAATTCAAACAATAACGAGGCAACAGTATTAACTGCAGTTCCATTATCCACCAAACTAACAAAATTAATAACACTTCCAGCCTCAACTAAAAAAGGGCGTTCAAAATTATCATGTTTTGCTGGTGTTGTATGCAAAGTAATCTCACACCCTCCCAAAAGCGCCCCATCCACCAACACACCAACTCGCACTTCACCACTTGTCCTTTTACTCGACAGGCCAATACCAATAATATGACTACGCCTCATCACAACATAACCAACATCTTTTTGTCTGCCGGCATTTCCAAATGAAAACACCTCACCAATAAATAAAGAACCTT
>CM037785.1:3714024-3738212 GCA_021229015.1 Solen grandis
GCCCCCCTTTAATTGAAATTTGTAATCCATTAACAAATGATTATTCTCAGTTTAAGAAAACAATTCACACATCTTTAATTGGTCCAGCGCGTGGTTTGAAGTTGGCGGTCACCAAAAGGTTTGATTGTAAGTAAACATCTAACGAAACCGGCATTGATTGAAGTCTTACAATTTCAGCATACCATCAACACGGGGACAAGTATGACTTCTAGGAAGGTGATGTCGCTTCCCTACCTTCCTCAGGAACAGATCGTCGCCGCCTTCAACAGGCTGAAGTCCATCGCAGAGGAAGTCGGCGGTCCTGTGCTCAACGTCGTCTGCTACATGGAGAGGACATGGGTGAGAGGAGCCATCTGGAGTCCAGCCAACTGGTGCGTCTTCCGTGAGATTGTACGCACAAACAACGACCTAGAAGGTATGTTAAAATGATATATGTGAATGTATCTTTTCCTCTCCCTTTCTGTCCTTAAAATATTATTACCTCACCACCAATTAATTATTACACGTTGAGAAAAAATATTTTTTTGTAGTAATGTACTTTCTCCTAATATATCAGTTTAAAGAATTAAAAATACTACATGTATTACTTACCTCATCACCACTTATTTAAGACATCGAGAACCATACCTTTTTGTTATATATGTTATAATTATACTTCTATTAATTTCAGGATGGCACCGCAGACTGAATGCCTCGGGCAGGGAATCCGAACCTCGGAATCTACAAGCTTTCGGTGATTCTTCGTGAGGAAGTCGAAACCGTCGACCTTCAGGTGAGACTGGTGTCGGAGAACCTCCTCACGAAGATTCGCCGGAAGAAGTACGCCAGGATCCACGGGAAACTGGAGGAGGCCTGGAACCGATATGAGGAGGAGGACCTGGCCACTACTGCCCTGCTGAGGACGATCAGTCATATCAGTGCCATCGGTCCAACGGAGGCTACCCTGCATCTCTACCGCGATGACGATCAGTAGTTCTGACGGTTTTCGGGAAGTCTGCATGATCTGATGTGTGTGTTATTGAGTTTTAGACAGTGACATTGTTTCTGACAACCTCTTTATGGCTTTGTATGTTTTTATTTGTTTGTTACATGTTGTTAATACTGTTTTAAAATGAAAGAAATAAAATAGAAATAAATAATGAATAAATAAATGTAATACAACTTTGTAATTCTTCTTCCTTTTTTTCCTCCCACGAAACAATGAACTACAATAACATAAATCATTTTACAACTCCCAGTCAGAGAGAGAAAGAGAGAGGAGATATATAATATGTATATTGTTCCAATATCCAAAAATGATAATAATATAATGTTAGATTATGATAATATAATTACTAATAAAAATTATATTTATTATTTGATAATTAATATTTCATAAATAATAATAATAATAATAATAATAATTGATTATGATGATAAAAAAATAATAATATGGACATACATTATATTTATTATTTGATAATTAATATTTCAAAAATAATTAGTAACATATTAATAAATATTAATATACCCAGTATTCAGATATTATCTCTAAAGTATTCCGCTGATTAATTTAAATCCCGTACATTAAACCACTCAGCGAACATAACTTCCTCTCTACCTTTAATTAACCAATGCATACATTAATCACATATTAATCAAATGGTCAAATGAAAACGAAAAACTAATGAAAAATCAGTTTGGTTTCCAAAAGAACAAATCTATATCTAATTGTATTTTCATATTACAATCAATTATTTCAAAAGTCATAAGTGAAAAAGAAAAACTTTACTGTGTCTTTATCGATTACCAGCAATTTTTCGACAGAATTGATCATGAATATTTATGGCATAAATTATTAAAAGAAAACGTCAGCTGCCAATTTGTAAATGCCCTTAAAGCAATGTAAAACGGTGTTAAATCTTGTGTTCGTTATAAATCAAAGATGTCTATTTTTTTTTAATCATATACAGGGGTAAAACAGGGGGATCCTAGTTCTCCTCTGTTAGCGATGTTTTTTGTAAATGATTTGATTAGCAATATTAATTCAAACCTACCTGGAGTTATTTCCCTTGAAGATGTAAAACTATTCTTATTTACTATACGCCGATGACATGGTTTTATTTGCCAAATCACCGGAACGCTACGCTACATGCTAAAAGATGTTGAAAACTACTGTAACATGTGGGGTCTAAGGATAAATGTAGAAAAAACAAAAGCTTGATTTTTGAAACTGGAAGGACATCACATATTGATCTACACATATACGGACCCAGGTGGAAATTGTAAATTCTTTTAAATACCTTGGGATGGACTTGTTTAAAAACGGTAATTTTCATAGGTCTCAGAAACGATTTTCACAGTACGCGAGATATTCATTAAGCAGATTATATCAAATACTCCAAAATGTTGAATTACCTGTTAAACAACAACTCAAATTATTTGATATTTTAGTGGGTTCCAAATTAAATTTCTGTTCAGAAATATGGGGCATGCATCAGCTACTGATATTGAAATGGTACATGTCAAATTTCTTCGTTACATTCTCGGTGTAAAAAAATCTACAAATTTATCCGCTTTTATATGGGGAACTCGGTCGAATGCCATTATCTGTTTATAGAAAAATAAATATGATTAAATATTGGAAAAAAATAATAACTTTAGATGAAAATAGCTTAGTTAAAAAAATGTATTATAAATTAAAAGAAGATGATTATAATGGTAAGACATATAGAAATAAAAATTGGGTTACCCAGGTAAAAAGTATTTTAAATGAACATGGATTTGGTAATTTATGGCTAAGCCAAAGTATTTATAATTTTTTCATTAGAAGTAATAAAAAAGAGGATTATCGATATTTTCCATCAGGACTGGTATTCTCAGATAAATAATTCTTCACGGCTTAATACATATTCATTATTCAAACATACACTTGAAATAGAAAATTCTCAACTGTTATTTCTTCATGTTTCGATCTTTGAAATGTATTGCAAATGTTGCTTGCGTGTGAGGTGTGGTGTGATGTGTAGAGTCTGAAATCCATTTTACTCATGTTAAAAAGTGTAAACTTGTGTACATTTCTCCATTCAATTACTAATATTTGCTATAAGCATTTTTGTAATGTCTTTATGCAATAAAAGTATCGTATATTAGTATAAACACGTTTTTTCACACATACATGAAGGTGTGATATACATATAATAGGTAATTACTATTGAAAATCAATTTACCGAACCATCCAAACCTGTTACTATATATAATCAATTTACCGAACTGGTCATTTACCGAAACGTCCGTAAATCAACTTGAAAGCATGGAAAACGAAGACGGGAAAATTCTTGAAAACTTTAAGAATTGTAATATACCAATAAACAGAAAGTGCATAGACAGTACAATAAATCAATACGGTTATAATTTCATTGATTTATGCAAAAATAATGACATGTTTATTTGGAATGGCCGGATTATTGGAGACTATGAAAACCCGATGTTAACCTGCGAAAACTTTAGTGTTGTTGACTATTTTATTTCAACATCGTTTGTTTTAAATTTTTTTGAAAATTCTTGTCACTCACAGCTAAACTGAAAACTAAATTAAGTATTAAACATAAAACTAAAGATCAAACAACAATTACTGAGAATAAAACGAAAATAAAATTATGGGATGATAAAAAATCTAATTTATTTTCAGAAAATATAGACATGATTAAAGTATCAGAAATAGAAATGAAACTTAACATGATGACTGACAACGATGACATAACACAAAAACAACTGGATGAAATAGTGTCTGGTATCGCTCACATGTTTGGGAATACATCCAAAAAATCATTTGGATTCATAAATAGCAATGCGAAATATAAAACAAATAAAAAACAGGATAAAAAAGTTTATCCCTGGTTTGACCGATCATGCCAGAAAATGCGAGATATATACAATAAAACAAAAAAATATAAAAAAAAAAAAAAAAAAAAAAAACTCCAAACATTACTGGAAAATACTAAATGATTCTAAAGGTACTACGTCTAATATCACTGCTTCTTTACAAAACTTTTATGAATATTTCAAAAGTTTGAATGAAAATCTTGATGACTCTGAAACATATGATACAAATGAAAATGACAACAATATAAATTATAATGAAGAAATCAATGGCCCAATAACCAATGAGGAAATACTTAGAGCGGGTATGACTAAAACACGAAAGGAACGAAAGGGACGAAAGGAACGAAAGGAACTTATTAAAATGGTATTTTCAAGAGAAAATTGTTAATAGTCATGTTTTTATTGTGGATTTTTAATATACTAAATAATATTTATGAAATTCGCAAACTTTAAGTCCAGTATATAAAAAAAAATTCCGGGGCTCCGTGGATCCGCAGTTTTACACTTAGCCGTTTCGTGCGAAAGGAATGTTTTTCTTCCAGTAGGACTAAGACACAATTAATTTTACTTATGTTCTATATAAGCATATATGCAAATGACAATTTCTGTAGGGAAATTGACATCCAAACTTACCCTCATTAGATAGATCTATTCAAGAGAAATAATTCTGTACATTTTAAACATGGGGTCACCCGACTACTTTTTGACCTATTTAAGTTTAAAATAACATACGTATGAATTTAGTGCACCGGTCGGCCATTTCACACCAATTTTCTCAAACATTCCCCTCTCAGTAATGCTCAAATTTTAAGGTTGTGGTGCAATAAGGCCTCTAAATTGGACATTTTATGACTATTTTAACTGTGTTCTATAGAATTTGATCCTTTATTGCATGTCTTTCAGTCAAAAACTCACCTTAATTCAGCATTAAATAGGGTCACTATTTTCTGTGTAGGCACATCCGGATACAGGGAAACCCATGGGCAGGTTAGTGTGGTCTTAGTCCTATTTAGTACAAAAAAAATTCAAAAAGTGTCTAAAAGTGATGCACAATGTTATACTGAGCCATTGTATGAATTTGTAGCAAAATATTCCTGCATTTATCAAAATACAGCATTTTAGTAAGATTGGTGTATACCAAAATAACTGCAGTTACAAATGCAGTCTAGCTTACATGGTCAACACTAAAATTTTAATAACTTCTTTATTTATGGGTATTTTTCAATGAAATAAAAAAAATCGTGTTCCATAAACAACAACAATATAAAACAAATTAAAAGTCTCACCCTGTCAAATTTTAGTTCATCTGAAAGAGTGCACTTTTGTCTTTTAAATGAGACATAGTTGACCATTCTACTATAAAAGACTGTGGAGATATCTTGTTATGAAACAGGCCATTGCAGGCACTTCAGGGGGTCTGAATGGCCAAATGCCAGATGGCCCCATCTCACCAGGGTAATACAAAACTTCAAAGGGTGACATGCAGTTGTCATTGTATCTTTCATGTGCCATTGTCAGCATCACTGGAAGATGTCTGCATTCTCTGGAGACCATTCTCAGTATTTTATAGGGCTGATTTTCACCAAAATCCTAATAAAAATATCAACATTTAAGCAAAAAAAACTTTCATCAACACAATGAGAGGTGACATGGCTGCACATTTAAAAACTGGCCATATTCCACAGAGCAAAGGCTTGAAACGGGACTGACTCTTCATCTATGGACACCTACATGATACATACTGACTGCAGCAGAGAGGTCTTTGAGACTGAGGGTCAATCCGTAAGGCCAAGAAAGTCCACTCCTAAAACAGCACAGGCGCCTTTGGCTAACATGAGCCCACATCTAGGCCTCATCAGAACAGCAGAATGCAGCATTAACTTTGGGCATAAGACTTGTGGAGGGTGCGATGACTTCATGGGCTATGATGATGTATGTTAAGGTCATAATCAAGAGTCAATCAGCTGTGATCAGCCTAATTTATGGGTGGGAAGGAGAAAAAAGTATCTCCTGCCTTGAAATGCACTAACTGCAACTACATCTCACATTAAATCACCCCCAAAGCAAGCTGTATCATAAGGTTCAAACTCCTTACCATGTGTCAAACACCCCAGCATGATCATGGACTGGCAGAAGGGTCAAATGATGCATAAATGGGTGACTGGCGATGCTGGTACATATTAGCTAAAATGGAAAAATTTGACCTCCAGCTAAGAGCAGCAAGCAGAAAGCAGCTGATAGAATAGACATGGCTATCCAGGACCTGAATGAGAAACGGCTGCCAATCCAATGCACAGAGTATCATAAAATAAATCATTAAAGGAGACAACAGATAAAAAGCAACTAGATCAAAAATCATCAATAAGGGGAGATAACCATTCCTATGTACTAGAAATAATTTCATGAGTTATCTCCCTTTTGCTAAATGATATATAAAAGAGCAACAACACAGTAAAGTGATGAATTCTGTTGAACTGCATTCCTAGAGCAAAAATTAATGCTTTTTAATAAATGGAAGCTCTTGCTTGTCCTTTATTAGAGAGAGATAAAGAGAGAGAGAGAGAGAGAGAGAGGAGTATATACATATAAGCATGAAAACACTACAAACACTGGTCCCCCAAAGACAGCACAATCCCTTAAACAAAGAATCACATA
The DNA here is from genome assembly GCA_021229015.1 of Solen grandis. Taxonomy (NCBI): domain Eukaryota; kingdom Metazoa; phylum Mollusca; class Bivalvia; order Adapedonta; family Solenidae; genus Solen; species Solen grandis. Next base: position 3,720,544 of record CM037785.1, read on the forward strand.
ACCAAAGAATAAATAAATAAATAAATAAATAAGAAGAAAGAAAATTTGCCAAATACTTACAATAGCTGTCACGGCATTCATGATAGCCATCATGAGCTAAGCATCCCCGCTAATTAATACAAATCTGCTGTCTCATGTTCATATCATGGGGCTCAAGTCTAAAGTGTTCCACATTTATGCAGAGTAACTCATGGCACAGATGCGGAACATCACAATCATGCTTTTCAAGCAAATTCTATGATTCATACTGTGTCGCAATATGTCAACTTGGATAGTATGCTAAACTGCATCTAAAAAATGGTCCTTGAGGAGTCTCTTGGTTTGTGGAACCTGACTTTACCATGGCAGTTTTCTCATTTTGGACATTTTTTTTACTAGTAAAATGGAATATTTAACTCCCATTTGTCCCATTCTGCTGTTTCATACCAAACTGAGGCATGATTTTTATTATTATTTTGAACCCTGCTGTTGTCATGGCTATTATAAACATGTATCTTTCAAACCGAAAGTAGATTCTGATTTTTTTTTGTAAGATGGGAAAAAATTATATATTTTCATATATATTATTTTAATATAAAGATATTATATATTTTCTTAAACAAACATAGTAACACATTTATATCTTTATAAGCAATAACTGTGCCAAATTTCAAGTAAAAAACATGCATAATAAAAAAGTTATTAATAATGAAAGTAGGTCACCCCCCTCTCAAAAAACCCGACTATATCAGGACTAAGACCACAATTTAAATTTTACTATATGTTCTATATAAGCATATATGCAAATGATAATTTCTGTAAGGGAAATTGACATCTAAATTTACCCTCATTAGATAGATCTATTCAAGAGAAATAATTCTGTACATTTTTTAAAAATGGGGTCACCGACTACTTTTTGACCTATTTAAGCTTAAATTAACATACGTATGAATTTAGTGCACCGGTCGGCCATTTCACACCAATTTTCTCAAAAATTCCCCTCTCAGTAATGCTCAAATTTTAAGGTTGTGGTGCAATAAGGCTCTAAATTGGGTATTTTATGACTATTTTAACTGTGTTCTATAGAATTTGATCCTTTATTGCATGTCTTTCAGTCAAAAACTCACCTTAATTCAGCATTAAATAGGGTCACTATTTTCTGTGTAGGCACATCCAGATACAGGGTAACCAAGGGCAGGTAATTGTGGTCTTAGTCCAGTACTTTATTCTAGGCGTTTATCTTTTTCATGTATCACGCTTACTTTTTCATTACTTTGCCAAATATTACAATAAGATAAGTGTTTAAGTAACATATATCGCATCTGACGACAACAGTTACAAAAAATACACAAGCCTTCTTCAGTAGTTCAATATTGAGTTCCTTTCGTAGCGAAAGGATACAGCAGGCATAATCTAATATTTGTAATAAATAGCTCAAAAATAACATTTTATCATCGAATTTTATTAAACGTGATGGCTTTTCATATTTCATAGATCAAAAACTAAAGTATCACATTTTGTTTTTGATAAAAAATCACTTTCATGTTTTTTGTTAGTTCCTTTCGTCCTTTCGTGTTTTAGTCATACCGCTTAGAGCAGTTAAAACCCTGAAAAATAATAAAGCGCCAGGGATAGACGAAATAGTAAACGAGCAAATAAAGCATTCAATTAACTACATGATAAATATATACAGCAAGTTATTTTTAAAATAGTATTTGGCAAGGGAATCATACCTGAAAGTTGGACAATAGGCCTAGTCAAACCAATATATAAAAATAAGGGAAATCCACAGCTTCCAGAAAATTACTGTCCCATATCACTCCTCAGCTGTTTAGGAAAACTATTTACTTGTATCATTAATAACAGATTAAATATTTATGCAGAAAAATCAAATCTTATCCACGAGACCCAAGGTGGATTCCGAAAAATTTCTCAACAATTGACACATATTTATTCTAAAAAGCTTAATTGACCTCGTGCAATCTGATAAGAAAAAATTATTGTTGTTTTATTGACTTCAAACAGGCTTTTGATTCAGTATGGAGAACAGAGTTGTGGGAAAAACTAAAATTCGAAAATATTAATGGTAAATGTTTAAAAGTTATCTAAAATTTATACAGTAATATAAAATCAAAGGTAGTAACATCAGAAGGAGAAACACCATTTTTCAACTGTCTAGTCGGTGTGAGACAAGGAGAAAATTTATCACCATTTTATTTTCAATTTTCTTAAATGACCTTGACCTTTACCTAAAATCAAAAAACATAAACGGCATTTCAAGAACAACTATTACGGATGAGGCACACATATATCTAAAGCTTTTTATTCTCCTTTATGCGGATGATACTATAATCTTCAGTGACAATGAAACAGACCTACAAAATGCATTAAATGAATTTAAACATTATTGCGACACGTGGAAACTAAATATCAATACAAGTAAAACAAAAGTTATGTGATTCAGTAAAGGGAACTCAAAAAAGCCTCAAAAGTTCAATATTGGAGATACTACTTTAGAATTTGTAGATGAATATAAATACCTTGGTAATTATTTTACGAAAACTGGCTCGTTCCATAAAACTAAAATTCATATTGCCAAACAAGCAAATAAAGCCATGTTCTCTTTGCTCAAAAAAATAAAATCACACAATGTACCTTTCGACCTACAAATTGACCTCTTCGAAAAAACTATTAAACCAATTTTACTATATGGCAGTGAAATATGGGGCTATGGTAATATAAACATGTTAGAAAAAATACAATTAAAATTTTACAAATATATATTTGGGCTATGGTAATTAATTATGTTTCTGCAAAAGTTTTTTAACATTATACCAACTATACTCACAAAACAAAATCAAATCAGCTTGGCTAGATAGTGTTAAAAATAACCTATGCTCATTAGGATTTTCCGGTATCTGGAATAGCCCAAAATTTTCCTAATAGTAAGTGGCTCATCAAGTCTTCCTACCAGAAACTTAAAGATATGTTTATACAGCAATGGCACTCAGAATTGAGCCAAACATTTTGACACAAACTTATATAAATACATCAAAATATCTTTTATCCGAAGTCCTTATATCAATTAAACTACCGTCGTACCAAAGTAAAAATATTATTGCATTTATTACAAGAAACCACAATTTACCTATTGAAAATGGCGCTGGCAAAACATACCCAGTGCTGAAACGTAAATGCATTTCAATGCAGAGGCCAAGGAGATGAATTCCACTACTTATTTAAATGTCCAATTTTTCATGAACAAAGAAAAAAATATTTAGATATGGCAATTTATAAACGCCCAAATATGATAAAACTTATCGAATTAATTAAATCTGAAAACGTTATAAAACTCAAAAGGTTTAGTATACTATGTTCAAACCACAGTTAAATTCTTCAAATAAATAAATTTAAAAAGTTGAAGGCATTCTGAAACAATTTTGATATAATATAACAAATATATATATGTATATATATACATATATGTATGTGTGTATTGTATGTATGTGTATGTTTGTGTGAATGTATGTATGTGTGTGTATGTGTATATGTATATTATATATATATGTATATATATGTGTGTATATGTATGATGTATATGTGTATGTATATATATAGTGTGTTTTGTGTGTGTTTACATATTGATCATCAACTTTAAGCATGTGATTTGGCTAAACCACTTTCGTTTTCGCAGGGTTTAGGCAAATCAAGAGTGTAAAAGTCACATAAGTCGTTCTTATATTAAAGACTGCAGTAGGATGGTATCCTACATTTATTCCTTTTTGAAATATATATTGAGAGTATTGAGAGTCATTACATGTGTATAATCTTATAAAAGGAATAATCAGGATTCATGCTGGGAAATAACACTATTGTCATCAGTGTTTATTTTCTGTTTATTTTCTGTTTTTAAGTTATTTTGGTAATACATGTTCTATTTATTTACATAACCAGATCACGAACAAGAGAGAGAGAGAGAGAGAGAGAGATAACTACATGTACTACAATTGTTAACGTTACTGTGTAATGATAAATACTCTGTTTGAAAAGCTCATAATAGAAAGAGCGAGGGAGAGACTTTATGTGTGTTTGAGAGAGAGAGAGATATATATAATTACATGAACTACAATTGTTAATGTTATTGTGTATGATAAATACTTTGTTTGAAAAGCTCATATGCAACTCAGAAATAGAAAGAATGAGGAAGAGACTCTATGTGTCAGAAAGAGAGAGAGAGAGAGAAAGAGAGAGAGAGAGAGAGAGGGGGGGGAGCATATATAATACATGTACTTAAATTGTTAATGTTATTATGTCTGATAAATACTCTGTTAGAAAAGCTCATGTGCAATTTAGAAATAGAAATAGCGAGGAGAGACTCTATGAGAGAGAGAGAGAGTGAGAGTGAGAGAGAGAAGGCTTAATACATATAAAGATTATAGATTCCAGTATAATCAATAATCCCACCAGCCGTTTTCCATTGCATTTATTTGTACTTTATATATCTATATGTTTTTGTGCTGCTAATGTTTCCTACTACGGTAGGACTTATGCATTTGTAAATAAAAGTTGAAAAAAAAAGAAAAAAGATGTACTAGTTTCATCAAGGTGTGAATTCATCTTCATAGAAAAAAAACTTAAACACAAAGGTAAACCTGAGGTGTGACGAACGGACGGAAGCGCAGACCGAAAATTTATGCCCCCCAACAGAGTTGGTGGGGCATAAAAATCTGTCCTATTTTGAACCAGGGCCATGATTTGAACAAACTTGGTAGAGATCCATTTAGACAATGCTACACACCAAATATCTAAACTTTAGGCCTTGTGGTTTCTGAGAAGAAGATTTTTTTTCTAGTTTTTTTTTCTTATAAGTCTAAGCAAAATCAAGTTCCCCCTGGAGCGGGAACAATTTTGACCCCAGGGCCATGATTTGGACTACCTGGTAGATGTTCATAAGGCAATGTTACACACTAAATATCTAAACTCCAGGCCTTGTGATTTCTGAGAAGCAGATTTTTTCTAATTTTTTTCCTATGTAAGCCTATGTAAAATCAAGTGACCCCATAGGGCCAATTTTGACACCAGGTCATGATTTGAACAAACTTGGTAGAGGTGCATTTGACAATGCTACACACCAAATATCTAAGTCTAGTAATAACAAGAGCTGTCAGAGGACAGCACGCTCGGCTATTCAAAATGCTTGTTGGTAAATCAAATGAAATCTATTTCAATTCTTCCCCTTCACATACCCTGTACATAATAATAGTCAAAAATGATATACCTTGATAGTCTGATCCCCCTAAATATTTTTATGAAGTCTAAAATCAATCCCATGCCTAGTTACTGAGACATAAGCACAAAATCACTGTGCATGCAAAACTTTAACCAAAAATCCAAGTTAGAAAAGGGCCATAATCTGCATAAAATTCAGTCCAAAAGTTATCCTCCATGGTTTACTGGTGCTCCTCAAGACACTCCTCAACTTTCTAGTCAATACCACAAGCAATTTCAGAGATATACGCTGGATAGTAAGTTGAATACAAAAATTTAACCAAAATTCTATGTTAAAAGGGGGCCATAATTTGTAACATATTCCATCAAGTGTTATCTACCATAAAAGTATGATACCCCTAAACATATTAAAGATGTTTCAAATCAATCCAATGCCTGGATACTGAGATATTAGCATGAAAGTACCTTGCATGCAAAACTTTAACCAAAATTTCTAAGTTAAAAGAGGGACCATAACTTGTAATATATTCCAACAAAAGTTATCTAACTTGATAGTATGATACCCTAAATGTATTTAAGTTCAAATCAATCCAATGCCTGGATACTGAGATATTATCATGAAAGTACATGTACCTTGCATGCAAAACTTTAACCAAAATTTCTAAGTTAAAAAGGGCCATAATTTGTAACATATTCCATCAAGAGTTATCTACCATGAAAGTATGATATCCCTAAATATATTAAAGATGTTTCATATCAACCCATGCCGATACGAAATAGCATGAATCCTTGCATGCAAAACTTTAACAAATTTCTAAGTTAAAAAGGGGCCATAATTTGTAATATATTCCATCAAGAGTTATTACCTTGGTTGTCTGATGCCCCTTAACATATTCATAAACTTTCAAGTCAATACCATGAATGGTTATTTAGATACAAACTGGATAGTAGCTTGCACGCAAAACTTTAACCAAAATTATAAGTAAAAAAGGGGTCATAATTTATATTAAATTCAGTCAAGAGTTATCTACCTTGGTTGCCTGATGCCCCTTAACATATTTATAAACTTTCAAGTCAAAAACATAAATGGTTATTGAGGTAAAAGGTTGATAGTAACTTGCATGCAAAACTTTAACCAAAAGCTGCAACGCCAACGCCGACGCCAGGGCGACTACAATAGCTCCAATATTCTTGAATAGTCGAGCTAAAAATTTGAAGTAAAAGGCAAAATTGGAATCACTGTATAATCAAAAAGTTAACAAGGAATATAAACACGATTCCACTTTTTAAGACAATTACCTCAAAGGCTCATTGAACAAGAGGGCCATAGAGGCCCTAGATCAATCACCTGAGTAAAGGGTTACCCAAGAAACATCTGTACTACATCATATTGAAATTTGACCAGTAGTTTTAAAGGAGATGATTTTTAAAGTACACTGTATTCATTTTTTTTTCTTTCCGTTGCAATGGCAACCAGAGTTCTACATGGATCAAGTTCATTTTAGCAACTTTTGTGAAGGTACACCCAAGGATCATCCCTGCCAAATTTAATCAAATTCTGTCCAGCGGTTTCAGAGGAGATGTCGTTTAAAGCAAATTGTTGACGCCAGACGCAGGGTGAAAAAAGCTTACCTTGAGCACATAGTGCTCAGGTAAGCTTAAAACCTAACTGTAATTCTAAGTCAGAGAAGGAGCATTATATAGTCAAAAGCCATGAAAGAGTTATGTTCTCTTCCCTACATGTGGAAGAGGTCATAAATAAGGTCATAAACAAGCCATCAAATTTTCAAAGCAACACCTTCAAGGGTTCAGTAGAAAATTCAGGTGGTACAAATATTTTTATCAAGATTTTAAGTTGAAAAGGGCATTTAAAATTTTTCAAAATCAATTACAGAGTTATCAATTCTTGACCAAAGGCAGGGGTGATGGTCATACATAAGTATATCAAGTTTCAAGAAAAACATCAATGGATTCAGTAAAAAAATTTTCGTACAAAATCTTTCATGAGATAAGTTGAAAAAGGGGCATTATTTTGGTCAAAATCCATGACAGATATACCCCTTCTTGTCTACAGGTTGGGGTGGTAGCATGTAGTCATATGCAGGTATTTGAAGTTTCAAAAGAATACCATATGGGGTTCAGTGAAGAAGTGAGGTGATACAGAAAACTTATGTAAGATCAGATATACAAGTATTCCAAATCTCAAAACAACATCACAAGGGTTTAGTGAAAAAGTGAGGTGCTATGGAAAACTTAACCAAGATTCTTATCAAATAAGAGGCATAATTTGTTTAAAATCAATGATAGAGTTATCCCCTCTTGCCTAAAGGTTGGAATGGTAGTCAATATCAGTATTCCAAGTTTCAAAACAATACCTTATGGGGTTCAGTGAAAAAGTGAGGTTGTACGGAAAACTTAACCAAGATTTTAAGTCCGAGTACCAGGTATTATGAGAAATAGGCTTTTGCTGTCTACCAGCCATAAATCGAGTGAGAACTTTTGTACAAGATGAATTTTCAAATTTGTACTATAAACATTATAAGGAAAACGGGCTTAGCCCCCTGGCAGCCATGTTTTTTTACAATCCAAAAAATTTGAACAATCTTGGTAGAGAGTGACCAGGGTCCTTCGGGGCCGAGAGGGTTGAATCGCTGACTTTAAACACTCACTCAGGCCCTCCCGCGTGGGTTTGAATCCCGGCAGGGTCATTTGGATTTTCATGTGAGCAAGCCTTCCAGCTGGCTTGCGGTAGGTCGGTGGTTCTACCCGGATGCCTCTGTGCATTCGGGGTCTTCCTCCACCAGAAATTAGCTGGATGTCGCTATATAACTGGAATACTGTCGAAGCGACGGTAAACTTAAATAGTCAAGTCAAGTCAGAGAGTGACCAATTTGAACATTTGTGCCAAATGACTTTGAAATCCAGCCAGGGACTTTTAGAAAGGAAGAATTTTCAAATTTGGACTAAATGCATATAAGGAAAATGGGTTCCGCCCCCTTGCGGCCATGTTTTTCAGTGGATTAAAATGATATGAACAATCTTGGTAGAGAGTGACCTAAGGAACATCTATGCATCTATGCCAAATTACTTTGAAATCCAGCAAGTTTTTTTGGAGGAGAAGATTTTTGAAGTTTTTATGATAAACATATAAGGAATTCAACGGGCTCCGCCACCTCGCAGCCATGTTTTTCAATGGATCAAAATAATTTGAACAATCTTGGTAAAGAGCGACCCAAGGAAATAAGGAGAACATTTTGGCTTTTAGGTCTAGAAGATTTTTCAAATTTGCATTATACACATATAAGGAAAACAGGCTTTAACCCCCTGGCGACCATGTTTTTTTTTACCAATCCAAATAATTTGAACAATTTTGGTAGAGTGACCAATGGAACATCTGTGCCAAAAAACTTTGAAATCAAGCCTGTACTTTAAGACAAGATTTTTCAAATTTTTACTATATACATATAAGGAAAACAGGCTCCGCCCCCTGGCAGCGATGTTATTCAACAGAAAAAAAATAATTTGAACAATCTTGGTAGAGAGTGACCCAAGGAACATCTGTGCCAAATAACTTTGAAATCCAGCCAATACTTTTGGACAAGAAGATCTAATTACATATAAGGGAAAACGGGTATTGAATATATAAGTTACTAGTAATAAAAGAAATGAAATAATGATGCTTAATAATGTAAGATTTAATACGTAAATCATCATTATCATGAATTTTTTTTAATTATGTTCAAAAATAAACTTAATTTTTTTTATCTTCTTTAGAAGATTTTGAGAAATCAAAATATGGATCTTATTTGATTGACGCAACCATTTAATATCATGCAGTAAATACAACAGGAAAAGATACTATCCTCATTTTTTTTCTTACATTATTCAATCGATTTTAAAAGTTTTTTTTTTATTCTTTTTTTAAATCCATTTCTTCGTAAGCATATGACTTATGACATATATTCATTGCAATTTGTTCCACATATAATCCATTTACGATAAATTGAACGGTCTGCGGACTGACTGAAATGTTCGAAAAATCGTGTCGTACGAATTTCCGTGTTTACCTACCGGTGGACAATTAGTTGGCTTATGATACAGTATACATGTATACAAAACACAGTTATGTCTTATGTGTTATTTTATTCTGCATTAAAAATCATAAATCACATATAAAAACACAACATTGTCAACAATTAACAATTATTTAACAAGCCTTATTTGTAACCTGGGCCCTTCACTGAATTATTTCGGAAATTGAAAATTATCTTTCCCGATTCAGCTATCCTCCCAGCTGACCTGGGCCCTTCACTGAATTACTCGATTAATAAAATGTTAACTTACAAATGCATCTGTATATCTACAAATCGTTGTTATTGGTGGTATGATATTGCTCTCCAGAGCATACGACAAAAGTGAGGTTCAAACACTCAATGTATGTTACCGGTAAATAAAAATTCACTCAGTTTATTAACACTCAGGTAAATCAAGTGACACCTATCAACATCACCTTAATTGAAATATCCACCAATCAATTAGCTTCTGTACACATATGTGTGAAAAATACGCATGCGTGTAAATTACGGTGACACAACGTCCAAACTGTTGCGTCATTATTGATCAACAGTCGGACCCAATCTATAAATAGAGACTGTGATGTCACTAGCTAGCACTAGTCATTCAGACCGGTGTTGACACATTGCAGTGGGACCTGTAATAAAGTTCGAATTGCCGCATTTATCCGAGTATATTGCATTTATTTTTTTATGAGATATGTAGGAAAACATGACAGGACCACGACATTTTTTCGAATAATGCCGTCAAAACGAAATATCGCATTCCGAATTATCGTAAATGGACTGTAACTGAAATTGTGAAAAAGAAAAAACAATCTTTGAAATCATTGACTTTCAACCTTTAAATTGATTGAGTTTTACATTTGCAAAAATAGATGGAAACAAAGGCAGAGGTAAAGCAAAATAATGAAAATAAGTCCTTATTTCTATGTAATTAACCTTATAAACATCTTGAAACTTCCATCAATTCATTTGCTTTACTATTGGCTTATTTTTACAGATTTTAAAAAAAAACAACGTTCAATCTTAAAAAAAAACATAAAAAAATTCGATAGGTAGATATACATGTATGTGTCATTTCCTTCAGGTTTGGAGGAAAAGCCGTGATGGCAAATGCAATAAGTTATCTGTTTAGGTTTTCTGGCCATTTCTGGCCGTAGTATAATTATGCTAATTCATCGTAAATGCGATCATTTACTCAAAAAAGTATCACATTCCACTATTCACACGGTACTCTTTCCTGCAAAAGAACAAACGGATCTTGACTGCTCTCATTTCTTTCTTCAAATTCATAGATTTTCATGAATTAACCCTTTTATGAAAAACATGAATAAGTCATGTTTGATGACGTAATCACTTGAAATTTTCTGGACTTTTCGCACATATTAAGGAACGGCAATATTACTTATTTAAAGTTAATATATCCAATATTTTGATCTTTTTAACATATTTTATTTACAAATCAATGTTGTCATAAACAAGTGACACAACATAAATTCCTCAAGGTATACGTAAAGTTGGCATCAACACTCATGACGTCACAACATAAAAAGCAATTTTGCATTACTCATACAAATTGAAATTAATGACTTTTATATTTCAACCCAAAGGCAAAATTAAGTGACTAAAGAAAAACATCCTTTTTTTGCAAGAAAATGTTCATTCTAACGTTCTATTAATCCAGAAAAAAAATCTTCGAGAATGCGAACATGTTTGTTTTTACATTTTCAAGCAGACATTTCATCAAACATGAATATCTGCCATGTTTGATGACGTAATCACTTGAAAATTTCAAGACCTTATGAATGAACTTAATTAAGACATTTTTGAAATTTTAAGTTCATTGGTCTAATTGGCGATTTTATATGCTTTTTTCAACAATTCTTGCTTTCGTATGCATGACGTCATAACCACGTGAGAAATCTTTAAAAATTTTTTATTTTTTTTGTCTTTTTAATGACGTCATAACCACATAACTTAAGAAAAATCATTCAGAAAAAAAAATGTAAACCTCTATGCCAATATGCTGTCCAATTTTCATGCTTCTAACGCATCAGGGGGGCTTTGTAACATTTAAATGTAATTTTAGGACCAAAGTTCGAAACTCGGTATCGCCATGAAATCTTAATCTTTTCTAATTTGGAAATTTGAATGCCAAGGTGCACATCTACATCCTAAAATACATCGTGAAAATATCAAGATAATCGGACCAGAATTGAAGGCTCTAGAGTGCGAACGAGCTTTTGAAGTTGACGTCAATCTGACGTCATTGAAATTCAAAATTAATGAATTTATAAATTTAAACTTTTTAATCGCTGCAATACAATTTTTCAAAAAGATTGAATCAAAAGTCATGATACCAGAGCGAAAGAAATTTTTTAAAAAAGATGCGTTTTGTCATTTTTATGATATCATAACCATGTGACGTAAGAGAAAATCCTTTAGGAAATAGAAAGAAGACCTTAAGGCCAATATGCTGTCCAATTTTCATGCTTCTAACTCTTTAGGTGGCATTGTAACATTAAAATATATTTTTAGGATCAAAGTTTGAATCTCGGTTTTGCCATGAAATCTTAATATTTTCAAATTTGGAAATTTGAATGCCAAGGTGCACATCTACATCCTAAAATACATCTTCTGTGAAATTATCAAGATTATCGGACCAGAATTGAAGGCTCTAGAGCGCAAACAAACTTTTGAAGCCGACGTCAAGTCTGACGTCATTTGATGTCATTGAAAACACTTGATTTTAAAAATTGATTCTTTTTGTTGAGGCATTTAATTTTCATGTTTCTTGGCCATTGGTAACATATATAAATTAACTCTTGAATTAGGTTGAAACAATAATAATAACAATAAGAACTAGATTTCATTTGTCCTGAACAAATGATAGGGCTTTCTGCCCTAATGAGCTTAGTGTCATTGGGAATTGGACATTTGACTTTATAACCTCAAAATCATAGGTGTCATATACAGGCTGTGGGCAATGAGGCAGAAAGCCCTAATAATAATAAAAATAACAAACCCATTAGGACTTTCTGCTTGGTTTCACATTAATTGAAAGTAACATGCCAATGTCAAAAAATCAAGCCTGCAAGTCCTAAAAGCCGCTAATTTGAAAGTAAAATTTCTTATCACAGTGTGACGGCAAAGGCCGTCACACAACTTTAGTTGTCAAATAATACAAAGAAGACCTCAGGACACATATGCTATCCAATTTTCACGCTTCTAACTAATCAGGAGCCTTTGTAACACAAAGTTATATTTTTATGACCAAAGTTCGAATCTCGATTTTGACATAAAATCTCGAACTTTTGGAATTTTGAAAATTCAGGAATGTATGCACATCTACATCCCAACCTTCTGTTAAAAGATTAAGTCAATTGGACCAATATTGACAGCTGTAGAGCGCGAACCAAATTTGGTAGCTTATTTGAACTGTGACATCAAATGACATCATATGAAAATGAAAATTTTTGCATTCAAAAGGGCCAAAGTCACTCTGATTACTGTAAAAATTTCATGCTGCTGGTTTATTGGCAACCTGTTTTAATTTGAACCTCTAAAGTAGGAAAAATATTAACAAGAAGAAGAAAAAACATAACAATCCAATAGGACTTTCTGCTTGAGGCAGAAAGCCCTAATAAGAAACATAACAAACCCTATACGTTTCCCGCAAGTTTGTGGAAAGCCGTATAACATTTGTGCCAAGTAACTTTGAAATCTGGCAAGTAGTTTTTGAGGAGATTTTCGAAGTTTTCATGTTTTTTATTTCCGAGTTCTGCATGGAATCAAATTCTTTGAACAACTACTAAAGGGCATACACCCAAGGAAAATTCTTGGCCCAGTGGATGAGATGTCGTTTAAGTTTAATGTTGATGATGGACATTCATCTTTTACAATAGCTCACCTTGAGCATGTTATGCTCAAGGTGATCTAAAAAGGGGCATAATTTGGTCAAAGTCCATGACACAGTATTCCCCTCTTGCCTACAGGTTGGGGTCATATACAAGTATTCTAAGTTTCAAAACAATACTTAAGGGGTTCAGTAATTAAGTGAGGGGGTAAAAAAAACTGTTACAGTGACGCCGACGCTCCAGTGAGTAGAATAGCTCTCCTTATTCTTCGAATAGTTGAGCTAATAAAGTTAATAACACTTGTGCTCAGAATGAGCTATTAGGATCAACCTACATTTGGTGTCCGTCCTCCTGTGTTGTCAGTCAACAATTTGCTTGAAACAACATCTCTGAAACTGCTGGACAGAATTTGATTAAACTTGGCAGGGATGATCCTTGGGTGAACCTTCACAAAAAAATGCTAAAATAAACTTGATCCATGAACTCTGGTTTCCATGGCAATGGAAGAAAAAAAATGAAATCTTTAAAATCATCTCCTTCAAAACTACTGGCCAGACTTCAAAATGTTTTAGTATTGATGTTCCTTGGGTAACCCTCTACCAAGATTGCTAAAATTATTCCGATCAGTAAAAAAACATGGCCACTAGGGGAGGGGCTAATTTACACATAAGGCAAATTAGCCCCGCCCCTGGTAGCCATGTTTTTATACTGATCGGAATAAATTTAGCAACTTTTGTGAAGCTTCACCAAAGATCATCCCTGCCAAATTTAATCAAATTCTGTCAAGCGGTTCAGAGGAGATGCCGCTTAAAGATTTCATACATATAAGGCAAATTAGCCCTGCCCCTGGTGGCCATGTTTTTTTTTTTATGGATCAGAATAATTTTAACAACTTGTGAGCTAAAAATTCAACTTCTCTGAATCTAATTTAATTTGGCACAAACTGTCACCAAATATTTTTCTACAATATTTGCAAAAATGAAGTTGTTCCCTTGAAAAGTGAGGCCCCAAAGCATTGGTTTTAGTTTCCTAAGGGAGATAACCAACATTCAATTTTAATACAATAATCAAAGCGCTGAAGGCACTGAAGTTGTGTGTCTCAAGTGGAAGAGGGTTTGACAAGCTGAGGATATGCAGTGTAACTTACTTTTTACCAAATATAAAATTTATATCAAAATAACAAACAATTGTTCACTGTAGGCTATAGAAATAGGGAGAGAATGGCGATGTGCCAATTGTTAACAGTGGTGCATTCATCTTTAATTTCTTGTAATAACCATGTTAACGTAGTGTTAAAGCGCGAAAATTTGACGCCGTTTATCAAAGTTACTTTGATGCGACAATACTGCTCTCTTAGCACTATCAGCGCTTTGATTCGTACTACCAAGGGACAGCACAGTTTCTATTTATAGATGCAATAGGTGGCTCCACACTTCTGATAGCAGATATATGCAGGTTTCCACCATTCCATAGAGCAACAAATAACCCCTGAAGGTATCTTGATGGATCTGACATAGCTTGATGTGATTATTATTAAGTTATGCAGATTTGTATCGGAATTCAAGCTTTCTAGTATTCTTTATGAACTATTATAACACCACTAAATAACCAAAACCTGCACATTTACCAACCAAATTCAGACTGAGCCACCTTTGCATCGAAAGAAACTACACTAAAGTGAAAGTAACGCAACAAGTTTTCAACACTTTGGCTGAATCTCAGTATACCTGTGTTGTAGAATTGTTCAATCATTCATATAAAATGAAGAGGTTATTTGATTTTAAATGTAGAGAATTGGACCCTCAGAATGTAGGTACTAAAGTTGTAAGTGACTACGTCACACACAACTAAAAATACTTTAAAATATTGATTAACTCCCTTTATTAGATCATTCTTGTATAGTTGTCGTAAATATCATGGGAATTGTTTCAAAATGTTTGATTTTAATTAATATTTATATGGTGTAACTGTTTCTTTGAATACATGTAAATAATAGTGAAATCAGCAGTTATTTCATTTTTTTGTTTTTTTTAGCTCACCTGAGCACTTTGTGCTCAAGTGAGCTTTTAGGATCGCCCTTCGTCCGTCGTCGTGCGTCGTCAACAATTTTCTTTAAACGACATCTCCTCAGAAACCGCTGGACAGAATTTAATGAAACTTGGCCCCCAGGGGCGGGGCTTATTTGCCTTATATGTATATAGAGAAACCTTTAAACAACATCTCCTCTGAAACCACTGGACAGAATTTGATTAAACTTGGGGGCCAAAAGGCCAGATTTTAAAATAAATTGGTATAGATGTTCCTTGGGTCAACCTCTACCAAAGTTGCTAAAATTATTCCGATCCGTAAAAAAACATGGCCGCCAGGGGCGGGGCTTATTTGCCTAATATGTATATAGAGAAACCTTTAAACAACATCTCCTCTGAAAACCACTACACAGAATTTGATTAACTTGGCAGGGATGATCCTTGGGTCAACCTTCACAAAAATTGCTAAAATAAACTTGATCCATGTAGAACTCTGGTTGCCATGGCAACAAAAAGAGAAAAAAAATGAAAACTTTAAAAATCATCTTCTTCAAAACTACTGGCCAGATTTTAAAATAAATTGGTACAGATGTTCCTTGGGTCAACCTCTACCAAAGTTGCTAAAATTTTTCCGATCCGTAAAAAACATGGCCGCCAGGGGCGGGGCTTATTTGCCTTATATGTATATAGGGAAAACTTTAATCAACATTTCCTCTGAAACCACTGAACAGAATTTGATTAAACTTGGCAGGGATGATCCTTGGGTCAACCTTCACAAAAGTTGCTAAAATAAACTTGATCCATGTAGAACTCTGGTTGCCATGGCAACAAAAAGAAAAAAAATATGAAAACTTTAAAAATCATCTTCTTAAAAATTAGTGGCCAGATTTTAAAATAAATTGGTACAGATGTTCCTTGGGTCAACCTATTCATCTCAGGTGAGTGATTTAGGGCCATCATGGGCCTCTTGTTTTGTTTTGTTTCCTGTTAACTATAAACTAGGTCAACAATACATATATTTAGATATACAGACTTCTCTTCAGGCCTAGTGTTGGATGTGCCTTGCTATGTTTAGAAGTAATTTGTGTAATAATTGACTTAAATAGCCTGTCATTACTTGGTTTTGATCCCCTAAGAAAGATCCTGCTGAAGGTTGTTAGTTCTTATTTAATATGAATAGAAACTTTGAAATTGTAATTATAATTAAGGTTAAACTGAATAGTCTAATTAAGCTGATGGTACCCTGGTGAGCGTTCTAGGGCCAATATTATTGTGATGGCTCTCTCCTTCTCATAGAGGAAACCATGAAAAGACCTATGCGAACAGCATAAAACCAGATCAGCCTGCGAGTAATTCGCAGGCTGATCAGGTTTTATGCTGTTCGCTGCTCCTCAGTGGTCTGGAAATGAGGATTTTGTAATTAAATTTGGTAAGGTTTAACTGTGGTTTTCTGCAGATCAGGCTTTATGTGGTACCTATTGAGTGTTTCAAAATGAGTCTATATGAGGGAAAGGGTTAAGGAAATAGTTTACACCAATGCACAACATGACGACGCAACAGACGCAGGGTTTGTAATTAAACTTCACCACACTGTGCTCTGGTGAGCTAAAAAGTCATATTTTGTGTGTTTTAGATTGGCAAAGTTCATTCAGGATAATGTTAGGGGGATTATTAGTATGAAAAATATGAATTATAAGGTACATTTTTGTCTTTACATTATTCAATTCAAATCAACTTGATAGTATGACTTTGTTGTGTAGTTAAAAGAAAATAATAGAGACATATCCAACTATATTATTTTTTTTTATTAGATACATATAGCAACATTCTATCAAAGATCTCTGTATATAAGAATCTGATCATCTAATATCAGGAACTTCAGAAACATGATTTATACACACAAGAATATTTACGTCAGTTCATTTATGTTCAGGAATAAGCGAGGAAAACCATCACTGTACCATTACCACCTAAGTAAAGAAATTTGTGAAGTCATTGCAGTTGAAATAAAATTATGAACATTTCAAGTTCCATATACAGTACCCGAAAACTGAATGTTAATGTAAACATATTCGCAAATATTTTTAAATTATGTTTTAAACACATGAATCTTAAAATTTGATTTTCCCTCTAACAGTCTACTTAAATGAGAATTTTCAATATTTTTTTTTAACAAAATTAAAAACAGTGGTCCTTAACTGATAAATTCTGTTTACAAAATATTTATTGTGTCGTTTGGAATTATCTTTTACTAAAGGATACTTTTTTTTACATCAAGAAAGAAGCATTGTTACTTTGTAGACCATGACTGAAATGAAAACATTTATATTTTTATTGCTTTAAAATAATATTTATTGACATAATTTTGTTTGTTGTTTTGCATATGAGGACAAATGAACTGAATCAAATACAAATCAGAATCTCAAATTATCATTGTGGTACTTTGCATCCCCTTCTCAGTTGAAAAGCAGTTATCGCACACGACCAGTTTATATATTGAT
>CM037785.1:3738312-3788312 GCA_021229015.1 Solen grandis
TAGGATTAAACAAAAAATTTGGAATCCAGAATGTTCACAAGCTTTTTATATGACTTGTCCTAAGAGAAAATAAACAGATATTTATGTACATTTGAAATCCTGTCATAAGTGAGTTTAACAACACTATTGATTGATATGGTTTAACCCTTTCGCTGCCAGGTCACTTATCATATATTAACAGGCTATTTTGCCCCAAGGAATATCTTAGAAAATTTCTTAGAAATTCCAGGCTATTACTGTACTAGTATAATGTGGCTGCTTCCCTTTCGCTGCCAACAGGAAAGGTTTACCCATCCTACACATGGGAGGGCGTATTTGCCAACAAGACGGGGTTACCTGTTATGGAGGTTTCCACATTAGAAACCCCCAAAATGGGTGAACCTGTCTTGTTGGCAACTGTGCTGTCTCATGTGTAGGACGGGTTCTTCCGTCCTGTAGACAGCGAAAGGGTAAACATAGGTAATTCATGGACCATTAAGCTTTCATTAAAAAAAAAGTTGATATATTTGATAGTTATACCCCCACAAATGAAATTTTGGGGGGTATATAGGAGTCACCCTGTCGGTCGGTCCGTCGGTCGGTTGGTCTACAAATATTTGTTCGGAGCTGTACCTATGTTGATGAACTACTGTACCTATGTTGATGAAACTTCATAGGTAGATAGACCTTCATGAGAGGAAGTGCAGTGCATAAGAACCATAACTCTGCATGTATTTTGAAAGGAATTATTGCCCTTTGTCATTTTTAATCTTTTGATTTTGTCCGGAGCATAACTCCAATACTAAAGTAGCTAGGTTGATGAAACTTCATATGTAGATTGATCTTGATGAGAGGAAGTGCAGTGCATAAGAACCATAACTCTACATGTTTTTTAAAGGAGTTATTCCCCTTTGTTAATTTTTTCTTTTGATTTTGTCGGACATTCTCCAAAACTACTGTACTTATGTTGATCAAACTTCATATGTAGATAGACCTTCATGAGAGGAAGTGCAGTGCCTAAGAACCATAACTCTGCTTGTATTTTGAAAGGAGTTATTGCCCTTTGTCATTTTTAATCTTTTGATTTTGTCCGGACCATAACTCCAATACTAAAGTAGCTAGGTAGATGAAACTTCATATGTAGATTGATCTTGATGAGAGGAAGAAAACCACAATGTAAATTCTTAAAGACAGGTTTTTGCAAACAATAAATATGGATGTGAACCATAATTAGACTGCATTTTTATTCTCCTCAGCTACAGATCTTGGGGGCAAATTGTTTTCTTCTGTGTGTCTGTATGTGTGTCTCTCTGTCTATCTGTCTGTCTGTCAAAACTTTTTAGCATTGTCCAAAACTTTTGAACCATTGCTCACACTAACTTTAAACCTTACATACATGTAGTCTTTCACTCATGCAAACTTTTGAAACTGTATTCCTACACATGACAGACTTCCGGTGTGGGTATTGATCACCTTTAGTGATAATTTTTTTTTTTTGTATGCTTATAAGCCCAAATCCTATGTGTGAACATTCGTTTTATGTGTCATGTGAATACATCCTGTGTCAAAGATGGGGGTGGGGGTATGAATCACCTTCAGTGATAGTTCTAGTTTTCACTGATTTAAAAACTATTGCTTCATTTAGTAGCTACATTAAGGCTTCATGAAAATTTCTGGTACAAAATGTGTTATAGACTGGTTTGGAAAATAATCACCAGTATATGTCCAGTACAACCTGGGAACAAAGGTCACTCAATGGGAATTGAATACTTTTCAGTTGACTATTATTCAGAGATCAAACTCTCAATATATTCACTCACTCAGTCACTCCCCTTTCTTTACAGGCTGACTGTTATTAAGAGGTGACAGTCATTACAAGTTTGCCTGTGTACCTTTTTTCATATTTTGGTCCCTGTTAGAATGTAGGTGTGTGTGTGGGTGGGTGGGTGGATGGGGCTCTATTAAAAGTGGGTGTGTATTGGAATAAATTATTGTAATTCTCTATGTCATGTGACAGGCTCGAAGACCTGTATGAGACGATACAGCTGGAGTGTCAGGGGAACAAGATCACGCCGCTGGTCACCAACCCCGGCCGCATCATGCTCACTTCCGGCAGGCTCTACTTCCAGCCCTTCAACAACGTAGACAGGGTAATAGTTCTGTCTAGTGTCAGTCATTCCACTCCCTAAAAGGTTCCTTTATCTAGTATTTCAGCATATATTAGAGAATATCTTTATTTTGTATTCTGATTCTACATGACATGGCAAGCCCTGTAATTCAACTAAAGAGACAATATATTAAATTGTTTGAGTTATTCAATCAGTTTTGACATTTCATAATTATAGTAACATTATAGTGTTGCATATTGTAAGAATATCATGCAATGTAAGTGAGTCATGCACATTATAGTGTTGCATATTGTAAGAATATCATGCAATGTAAGTGAGTCATGCACATTATAGTGTTGCATATTGTAAGAATATCATGCAATGTAAGTGAGTCATGCACATTATAGTGTTGCATATTGTAAGAATATCATGCAATATAAGTGAGTCATGCACATTATAGTGTTGCATATTGTAAGAATATCATGCAATGTAAGAGAGTCATGCACATTATAGTGTTGCATATTTTAAGAATATCATGCTATGTAAGTGAGTCATGCACATTATAGTGTTGCATATTGTAAGAATATCATGCAATGTAAGTGAGTCATGCACATTATAGTGTTGCATATTGTAAGAATATCATGCAATATAAGTGAGTCATGCACATTATAGTATTGCATATTTTAAGAATATCATGCAATATAAGTGAGTCATGCACATTATAGTATTGCATATTTTAAGAATATCATGCAATGTAAGTGAGTCATGCACATTATAGTGTTGCATATTGTAAGAATATCATGCAATGTAAGAGAGTCATGCACATTATAGTGTTGCATATTTTAAGAATATCATGCTATGTAAGTGAGTCATGCACATTATAGTGTTGCATATTGTAAGAATATCATGCAATATAAGTGAGTCATGCACATTATAGTGTTGCATATTGTAAGAATATCATGCTACACCCATCAGTTCTGGTTCTCAAGATCTTACAATTTCAAAATATGATACTTTAACAAAAGTAGGATAGGAATTTTACTCTTTTTTTTTTTTAGATTTGAGACTAAGCAGAGTGTTCAACTGTATTTGTAAACAGCATACGCCATATTGCTCATGTACAATCTCAGGCTCAAACCCAAATATATGCTCAAATCCCTTGAATATATGGCCATATTTTAAGTTTGAGATTGAAACGTATACTTCAGTATTAAACTTAGGACCAGAGTATAACAAAGAATGTTTTTGTTTTTTTACTCATTTGTGTTTTTTTGTTAAAACATTAATATGCATTTTGTTTTTCATCAAAACTAAGATAAGAATTTCCTATAATGTTGATGAGTAAGTGAACAAAATGACTCCTCAACCCGAAGCCATCATTCTCTTTGTCTATGGCCTAGACTCAAACTTGGGGTTCTGAATTATTAGACTGTTACCTTATAATAAGGAACAAATTTATTTAAAAATAAAACAACACCATAATTTCTGGCTAGCATTGTAAATACTCCAGAGGGGTCTATCAACAAAACGCTGACTTACTACAGCATGATCCTTAAATCTATACAATGATAGTTAATGTCACTGAAATATTTATAGAATAAGAAAAAAAAAATCCACTTCATTTTGAAAATTTGAACTTCTTATCCTGGAGCTAAAATATAGGCTTACTAGATAAATGAATTAGGCCCCTGTTGTTGTCTGATCTCTCTCCCAGACTGCCTGGAACATTATCCGTTATTATTTATAGGTTCCTGTAATAAAGATCAAGTTGAGGGACATCCAGACGCTCATCAAGAGGCGGTTCCTGCTAAAACAGATAGTAAGTCTAGTCTCACCCAGCCTTCATCATAAATGAATTTCCTGTTTTATTGAAGTAAAGTGCAGCTCCATTGCCATATTTGCTGTCAAAGTATAGATATCACATTAAATTGAACCACTTTACAGTTATGTGAAAATACTAATTAACCCTTTCCCTCATATAGACTCATTTTGATGCACTCAGTAGGTACCACATAAAGCCTGATCTGCAGAAAACCACAGTTAAACCTTACCAAATTTAATTACAAAATCCTCATTTCCAGACCACTGAGGAGCAACGAACAGCATAAAACCTGATCAAGCTGCGAGTGACTTGCAGGCTGATCTGGTTTTATGCTGTTCGCATAGGTCTTTTCATGGTGTCCTCTATGAGGGAAAGGGTTAATAAATTTATAAGGCACACAAGGAAAGGGTTCTAATGATAAAAAGCAACTGTGTTGTAATGGATCTGGCTAGAACTTCATCAACATACTGTATCTTAAGTAAACCTTTATTTCTTAAACTAGGTAAAAATATTTCCTACTAATTATGATTATTCCTATTTCATGAAATATTCAAGTTCATGACAAAGTTGGTATGAATTATTGCCTTAATAACTAAAAAAATGTTTGTTAAAAATTGAAATATATTTTTTTTTTATTAGAGAAACAAGAATAATGAAATTCATCCCAAGTATTTTAGTATTACATAGAGCTAAGTATTGTTGGTGTGGTTCAAGCCAGCTCTGTATCATTCAGCTGTCATTACTTCTTTCCACTGGTTGGAAGACAGGCTTGAAGGGGGCATTAGACAATAGATGATTCTCAACAGACAAGATTGAGACTCGTCATCAGGAAATAGACTTTGCCTGTTCTTTAGTCCAAATGCACACCTCATGTTCCTCGGAAATTTAACAAAACATCTCACTCCAATGGCTGGGATTCATATTATGCTTTAACAAAATTGCTTGGATAAAGTCTCTTACCCCAACCATAATAAAAGCTACTTTTGAATGCAAAAAATTACAAAAACAAACAAAGATAAGTTAGAAATATCAAATTAATGTCACAAATGCTCAGAACCTGTTTTTAATGAACCATTAAACCAATTAATGGGTCATCTTGTTTTTTTTTTTAACCCTTTCCCTCATATAGACTCATTTTGATGCTCTCAGTAGGTCCTCATTTCCAGACCACTGAGGAGCAGCGAACAGCATAAAACCTGATCAGCCTGCGAGTAACAGCTTGCGAGTTACTCGCAGGCTGATCTGGTTTTATGCTGTTTGCATAGGTCTTTTCATGGTTTCCTCTATGAAGGAAAGGGTTAAAGAAAAAAAGTTGAGATATTATCATCACTCTGGTGTCCGTCATCACCATCGTGCAAAAACTTTAACCTTGGCCATAACTTCTAAACTATTCAACCGTCTGTCATCAATCTTCTCATTTTTGTTCACTATCACAAGTGCTACATTCTTATAAGGGGCCATAACTCTAAGGTACATTTTGACCAAATTTATCTCCCTTGTTGAAAAAAAAATACAGTGAAAAACTGTAACCTTGGCCATTATTTCTAAACTATTAAACTGTCTGTCATCAAACTTCACATACGAAAGTCTTGTTTGCTATCACAAGTGCTATATTCTTATAAAGGGCCATAACTCTTAGGTAAATTTTGACCAAATTTATCTTTGTTATAAAAATACAGTGAAAAACTTTAATCTTGGCCATTACTTCTAAAAGGTTAAACCACATGTCATCAAACATCATATACTGGTTCATATTCTCATCAAGGGCCATAACTCTTTGGTCCACTTTGACTAAATTTATCTTCTCTCTTTAAAAAAACACCAAACAGACAAGCATTGACATTCACATGCGGTGCTCTTGTTATACCCCCACCAAACAAAGTTGGGGAGTAGGGTGGGTATATAGGAGTCACCTTGTGGTCGGTCGGTTGGTTGGTCAGTCGGTCGGTCCATTGGAATTTTCTTGTCCGGACTTGCAACTTAAAATATAGACAGATGGCTACTAGGAGAAGTGCAGTGTCCAAGAACTTTAACTCCATCTGGTCCCATTTTCTAATTATCTCCCTTTGTTTAATTCTTCTTTTCTTGTCCAGAACATAACTTGATAATTATACATGGTATTGACTTTGAACTTAAAATGTAGACAGATGACAGCTAAGAGAAGTGCCGTGTCCAAGAACTGTAACTCTTCCTGGTCTTATTTCTTAATTATCTCCCTTTGTTCAATTCTTTTTTTCTTATCCGGAACATAACTAAAATTTTATACAAGGTGTTAACTTAAAATGTAAACAGATGGCAAATAGGAGAAGTTCAGTGTCCAAGAACTGTAACTTTTCACTTTTAAACTACTGTGCCAGA
The DNA here is from genome assembly GCA_021229015.1 of Solen grandis. Classification (NCBI taxonomy): domain Eukaryota; kingdom Metazoa; phylum Mollusca; class Bivalvia; order Adapedonta; family Solenidae; genus Solen; species Solen grandis. The sequence goes on from CM037785.1 coordinate 3,744,580, forward strand.
CAACCATAATTCTCTATAAACTTAAATAAAGACTTTACTTACTTGCTATCATAACCATTATCGGGTATACTATTAATAAAAGTTCTTATCTATGCTCCACCTGGAATCTGACTTTTCCTGTATCAAAGCATTTTGCAGGGTTATTAATCACCTTCAGTGATAGTTCTAGTTTTTTGTGTGAGGTACATGTATAGTTATGTTACCCAAATATGACAAAATAAGACTTGCTTTTGTATTTATCATTTCCATTTCTTCTACATTAGTTTTAGTATTTTTTCTATATTCTAGTATTTACTTTAATTCTAGTATATCTTCCTTATCAGTTCTAGCATTTCTTCTATATCACTCTTAGTATTTCTCCTTCATTGGTTCTGCTAGGTATGAATTTATTTCAAGATATACTTTATATCAGGGCCTGGAGATCACATGCACAGAGCACTCCCCCCACCCACACCTCTACCTGTCTTTGAAGACTGAAGAGGAGAGAAACAGATTGTATGAACAGATTGTTGCGCAACCAGGTAATATACAACAAAAAGTTGATTGGAGGGGACATCAAAGAAACTTTGCATACAATTATTGGCAGAAGATCCTCCACCAGTGAAGAAAGGCACATCTCTTGCTCTTTCCTATTTATGTCCCCCTTTCAAGAAGAGGGGGCATATTGTTTTGCAAATGTCGGTCGGTCTGTCGGTAGACACTTCATTTCCAATTAATAACTGAGAATACTTAGACCCACAAACTTCATAGGGTGATTGTTATGAATAGTAGATGACCCCTATTGATTTTGGGGTCACTTGGTCAAAGGTCAAGGTCACAGTGACCTTGAATGTGAAAATCTTGTCCGATCAATAACTGCATAATGCATGGGCCCACATTCCTCAGTCTTAACTAGTAAATGACCACTATTGATTTTTGGGTCACTTGGTCAAAAGTCAAGGTTACAGTGACCTGGATGGGAGTGGGGGGAGCGTAGGGGCCATATGTGTCGTTCTGACAACTCTTGTTTAATAGGAAGTTTCTGCATTGGGCATTGGGTATAGTTTATATTGTTGAGTAAAGGTGGTGCAACAAGGGTAATAATCACCTTTAGTGATAGCTCTAATATTGCTTAAAAAGTACCTCAGTGTGATTTTCCTTGATGTCACATTAGAGATATGAAGTATGTAAACATAATGGAGCTTAAGTAAAGAAAAAACTCTTCTTAAAATTGGTAAATTATTTTCTTTTTCCTGAGGACAAGACATAAAATTTCAGCTAGTCAGTTATTTTGATTCCCAGATTTATGTTTTATCAAAATTTGACTATTTGTAAAATAAATCATTAAAACTTAATAAAGTTAAAACTTATTTATTAGTCCCCTACCGGCTTCACGGATGGGGACTAGGTTTGCACTCCCCGTCAGTCAGTCAGTCAGTCAGTCTGTCCGTCCGTCCGTCCGTCCGTCCGTCCGTCCGTCCGTCCGTCCGTCCGTCCGTCCGTCCGCCACACAAATTTTCCAGGCTTCTTTTTCAAAATGCTTGCAGATACTGATATTATATTTGGTATGTCAGTCTACCACCATGAGTTACAGATCAAGCTTGAGTTTTGTTTCGGTCTTTATTTTTTATGAAATTACGGGCCTTGGACTTAAAAACTTACTTTATTTACTGTTTTTTCTTAATACTTGCAGATATTGATCTAATCTTTGGTATGTGAGTCTACCTCCATGAGTTACAAAATGCACCAGATTAGCTTTTCAGGCTCTTAGGCTCTCAGGAGTTGATATTTATTGTCATTTTGACTTTCATCAAAAGTATTGATCAAATAATTGACTTTTTTGCAGCGTGAAGAGGGGCGGGGATTCTTAGTTGCTGGTAGGGGACTTAGTATTGCCTAAGCAATACTTTCAGAATGCTTGTTTACTTTTAAGTTGATTCGGAAACAAAACAGGTTATACTGATCACTCTAAATGGTTCCTGGGTTGGATCGGTATTTTGCAACTGGGAAAGCCATGAAAAATCCTTGCCACCAGTGGGGTCTGAATCACAACTCTCAGATCCACAGTCACCCACTGGACTATGTCACCCTATCATATACTTTTTAATCAGTTTGTGTGTCTGTATTTGTCCTTGCTGCACCCAGGTTCATGCTCCTGTTCCTAAAAAAATTGAAGGTACTGCCTCTATCTCAAGCCTTCTCTGGCTGTTGATCAAGAAGTATTTGGGAAACAGATCAATTATGTACTTATTCTTTTGCTATTGTCCATGATTTGAACCAGTACTTTCACAGCAAGATATTGGATCCATTTTTATACCATTTGATTTTGTTTGTGCTTCCTACATTTTAATCTCATATCTTTCAGATGTGCGTTTGGAAACATCAGACCAGAGAGACATGACACTACGCTGGCAGAGTGGGGACATATCAAACTTTGATTATCTTATGTATCTTAACAGGTATTATATAGCTACCTACACATGATTATTAGCCCAGGAGAAAAACATATGTATACACACAAAATATGATATACAAAAACTCAAGAAGAAAAAAATAATTAAATGAAAACAGAAATACATTGTACTTTAAATTGAAGGAGAAAAATGAAAATGAAGAAAGATGATAAAAAAAAAATAAAAAAAATTGGGGGGAGATTTATTTAATGAAATACTGATATTATGAAAAAAGGAAAGTTTTTGTAGGGAAATTGATCCCCTTCATTGATAGCTGTAGTTTTTGATTAATGACACAAGGGGTCTGTATTTACAGAAATTAATATTTTCTAGTGCTGCAGATCGCAGTTTCTACGACTTGACACAATACCCAGTGTTGCCATGGGTGATACAGGATTTGACCAGCACCACCCTCGGTATGTGTTGGCTCATCTTTGTTTTTACCGACATAAAAATTCAAATTTCAAATCACTTAAATGATGTTACAGCCCCTTTCTACTTACCATTGCATTTTTATAGTCATCTCTGAGGTACCCACTAGGTTTGGTTTCCATTAAATTTATACAGTATATATCATTTATATGACCATTGTTTTTCAGTGTTTGCCACTTTTTATTATTTTTTTAAAAAAGCTGAATTGTAGGAATAATAGTCACTTTCAGTGATAACTATTATTGTAGTAGTAATATAATTATAGTATATATTACTTTCATTATACCCCTCTTCAAAGTAGAAGGGGCATATTGTTTTTACAAATATCGGTTGATCTGTTTGTTGTTCTACTTTGTTTCCATTTAATAACTTGATAAACCTATATTCCTTAGTTTTGATAGTGAGTTAAGTCGTCACTAGTAGATAACTCCTATTGATTGTTTGGTCACTTAGTCAATGTGAAAATTGTTTCCGACCGTTGACTTGAGAATGCTTGAGCCCACATTTCTCAAACTATAAAGAGTGTTGGGTCATGACTACTAGAGGACCTGTATTGAGTTTTGGGTTTCTAGGTCAAAGGTCAAGGTCGCAGTGACCTTAAATGTGAAATTTGCTTTTAATTGATTACTTGAGAATGCTTGATCCCATATTTCTCAGGCTTGATAAGTTTTTATATAACCCCCCCCCCCACCCCCCAATAAAGTTGAAGGGGGCAGTGGGTATACTGAAATCAACTAGTCCCTCTGAAAATACATGTACTACATCAAAACTTCCTGGCTTGAATTGGATGAAACTTCAAAGGATTGATTAGTTGTCAAGTCAGCGTTAAAATGTCTTGACTCCATGAATATCATCTCCTTTTATTTTATTATATGCAGGCTCTTTTATGATATGGCCATTGCTTTTTATTCTATGACAAGCAGTGTGCAGGGGGTATTCCATCACTTCAGTGATAGTTTTAGTTTGGTCATGACTAGTAGATGACCCTTATCGATTTTAAGGTCAAAGGTTAAGATTGAAGTTACCTTCATTGTTACTATTGTTTCCGACCAATAACTTGAAAATGCTCGAGCATACATCCCTAAACTTACTAAAATATTTGATAGAGTATTGGGTCATGATTAGTAAATGACCCCTATTGAATTTGGGTTCATTAGGACAAAGGTCAAGGTTACATTAATCTTTGATGTGAAAATCATTTCCAGCTGATCACTAAAGAATTTTTGAGCCCAAATTTCTATAATGGTACAGGGAATTTGGTCATGATAAGTAGATGACTCCTACTGATTTTTGTGTCACTTGGTCAAAGGCCAACCCAGAATAGTCAAAATAGTAGAACCTTTTTGATTCAGTGAACTTTTGTCTGCTGTAATGTGTTTGTTTTTCTTATTGCTTTTGCTTCTGACAGCACACCAAGGATTGGCTTAGGTATCGTTGCAACAGCTCTTGTTTCAACTTGAATTGGTTATCATTCAAGTAATATTTTCTGCTTCATCAGGTGTTTTCAAAGAAAATTATATGAAGATAGAATTTCATATTTGCACAACTTTTACATTCTTTTTAGCTCACCTGAGCACTTGTGCTCAGGATGAGCTTTTGTGACCAACTTTTGTCCATTGTCCGTCGTGCGTTGTCAACAATTGCTTGTGAGTACTCTAGAGGTCACAGTTTTGGCCCAGTCTTCATGAAATTTGGTCGGGATGTTTATCTACATGATATCTGAGATGAGTTTGAAAAAAAATGTCCATTGGGGTAAACCACATTTGTTGCCCAACCTTCATAACATTTGGTCAGGATGTTTGTCTACATAGTTTCTTTGGTGAGTTGGAAATTGGGTCATGTGGGGTCAAATATGTGTTTATCATAATCAGACCATCCAGTAGAATCAAGAACAGTAACTCTTCCAATTTTTTGCATATCCTTTTTGGACCTAAAAAAAAATGTTAAGGTTTTGTTTAATATTGCCATTATCTCCACTGTTACTCAATGGATGTCCCCCTAACTTTACACATGTGTTTATCATCATCAGACCAATCAGTAGAAACAGAAACAGTAACTCTTCCATTTTTTTTCTCATATTTATGGCCCTTTTTGGACTTAGAAAAAATGTTAAACTTTTGTTTAACATTGATATTATCTCAAATTTTACTGAATGGATGTCCCTCAAACTTCACACATGTTTTTATCAACCAGTAGAAACAGGAACAGTAACTCTTCCAAATTTTTATGCATATTTATGGCCTTTTTTGGACTTAATAATTTTTTTTAGTAAAAATGTTAAACTTGTTTAACATTGCCATTATCTCCAGTTTTACTCCTTAGATATCTCTCAAATTTCACACATGCCTTTAACATCATCAGACCAACTAGTAGAAACAGGGACAGTAACTCTTTCAAATATTTTTTATCATATTTATGGCTCTTTTTCGACTAAGAAAAATATAAACTTATATTTAACATTGCCATTATCTCTAGTTTTACTTATTGGATGTCTCTCAAACTTCACACGTGCCTTGATCATCATCAAGCCAACTAGTAGAAACAGAGATAGTAACTCCTCCAAATAATTTTGCATATTTATTGCTCTTTTCGGACTGAGAAAAAATGTTAAACTTACGTTTAACATCACAATTATCTCTCCATTTACTCATTGGATGTCTCCAGTTTTTTTCACACAGGGCTTGACCATCATCACACCAACTAGTAGAAACAGGGACAGTAACTCTTCCAAATATATTTGCATATTTATGGCTCTTGTTGACTTAGAAATAATGTTTAAACTTTTGCATAACATTGCTGTTATCTACAATTTCTTTCCATAGATGTCCCTAAAAATTCATGAAATTGCATAAGGTATTGCTTTGAAACTTTGAATACCTGTTTATTACCATCACCCCTATTTTTACATGTGAAGTGTACATAACTCTGTCTTGGATTTTGACATAATTATTTCCCTTTTCTGACTTGATTAATCTTTTTTTGTACTAACTCACTTCTTCACTGAATTTTTTGCGATATTGCTTTAAAACTTTGAGCACATGTTTATTGCTTTTGTGTATATTTTGATAATACAGAGTTTCTCATTTTGCATTTGATTGCAATATTTATTTTTATTGACAAAGCCTTCGAGCATGCTGTCTTATGGACATCTCTTGTTAAGATATGAGACTCACTGAGGTGAACAGACTAGCAGCTCCTAGGTTCAATGAAAGTTCAGAACATTTTTTAAGCTTGAAGTCATTCTGTTTAATTTCATTTAAAGCATTGAATTCCAGACAAACAAATGTAGGACACCACTCAGATGCAAGAATTATTATATATATATCATATTATACCAAAGAAGCATGTGATCTGATTATGAATGTATTGTATGCAGGTAAGCAGTGATATGATTATGTATATATACATAGACTATGCTGTTGTCATACTATACCTTATATACCATTTACCTGTTATTTTGTCTCCCCCAATATTTATATGGGAAAGACAAAATTATTGTTTTTGTCAGAGTTGTCTGTCTGTCCGTCACAATTTTTGTCCAGAGAATAACTCAAAAAGTATCAAAGCTATCAACTTGAAACTTCACAGGTGGATAGATCTCATGGAGGAGAAGTGTCATGCACAAGAAGCGTAACTCTGCACATCATATTTTTTGGAGTTATTGCCTTTTTAGCTCACCTGAGCACAACGTGCTCATGGTGAGCTTTTGTGATCGCCTTTTGTCCGGCGTCCGTCCGTCCGTGCGTCCGTCTTGCGTCAACTTTTCCTTTAAACAACTTCTCCTCCTAAACCACTGGATGGATTTTGACCAAACTTCACAGGAATCATCCTTATCATGACCTCTATCAAAGATGTTCAAATTATTTTGATTGGGTGAATAAGTAGATCACAGGAGCTAAAAATAGATTTTCAAAATGCAATCTTAGAAAATCTTCTCCTGCAAAACTGTAAGGCCTAGAGCTTTAATAATTGGTATGTAGAATTGTCTTATGAACATCTACAAAAGTTGTTCAGATCATGACCCTGGGGTCAAAATTGGCCCGCCCCAGGGGTCATTTTATTTTTCATAGGTTTATATAGTGAAAAACTTTAAAAATCTTCTTCTATGAAACAATAAGGCCTAGAGCTAAGATATTTGGCGTGTAGCATTGTCTAGTGAATCTCTACAAAAGTTGTTCAAATTATGACCCTGGGGTTAGAATTGGCCCTGCCCCGGGGGTCACTTGTTTTACATAGACTTGTACATAGACCTGAGCACAACGTGCTCATGGTGAGCTTTTATGATTGCCTTTTGTCCGGCGTCTGTCGTCCGTCCATCTGTCCGTGCGTGCGTCTTGCGTCAACTTTTTCCATTAAACAACATCTCCTCCTAATCCGCTGAAGGGATTTTGACAAAATTTCACAGGAATCATCCTTATAATTGTACAAATTATTATGATTGGTTGAAAAGTCACAGGAGCTAAAAATAGATTTTAAAATGCAATCTTAGAAAATCTTCTCCTGCAAAACTGTAAGGCCTACAGTGTGTAGAATTGTCTTATAAACCTTTACAAAAATTGTTCAAATCATGGCCCTAGGGTCAAAATTTGCCCTGCCCCAGGGGTCACTTTATTTTACATAGGCTTATATAGGGAAAACCTAGAAAAATCTTCTCATCAGAAACCACATGGCCTGGTGTTAAGATATTGGGTATGTAGTATTGTCTGGTGGATCTCTACTTAAGTTGTTCAAATCATGGCCCTTGGGTGAAAATTGGCCCTGCCCTAGGGGTCACTTGATTTTACATAGGAAAAATAGAAAAATCATCTCCTGAAATACTGCAAGGCTTAGAGCTTGGATATTTGGTATGTAGAATTGTCTTGTGAACTACTACAAAAGTTGTTAAAATAATGACCTTACCAAAGTTTGTTTTTAATCATGGCCCTGTGTCAAAATTGGTCCCACTTTAAGTATGTTCATATTATAAACCATTGAAAGCAATATTTCTCAGGTGAGCGATTAAGGGCCATCATGGCCCTCTTAATGTTTTAAATTTCATACTTATTTTTTGTTGAGAGTATTATACATGCACTATGAGACATATAACCTTGAAACTTCATAGGTGGTTAGACCCTACAAAGGAGGGCCTAAATATTTTTGGGGTAATTTCCGCTTTTCATAATTTCTTGATCGCAAGATAACTCCTGTTCTACTTACTATTGAAACAAAATTTCAGTTATGGAAAGAAATTGATGAGAGGAAGTGTCACACACAAGATCCATAACTCTGGATGGGGCTTGATCATTATAGTCAGCCCTTTAACTATTTACTTCATGAATAGTGATGACATAATTACCATAAAAAATCAGTGAATATTAAACAATATGAATTAAAACAATCAGATTTACAGTCAGTTACTGCAAACGTTTTGTTCCCTAGCCACACAGGGCTAACCTGTTGCTTGCCATCTTAATTATTCTCTTACATGTGAAAAATAATGTCTCCCTACTTTCATAGGCACTGTTTGCAAAAGTGAGCTAATGTTTTGGTAACTGAAATCATGGTAGATCTACTTTTTCAAAGCACATAAAGCATATGTCACAATGTGCCTCAGTGTATGTGTGTGTGTGAGGGGATAGGGGTGGGGGAGACATCAGTTTTCTATGAAAACAATCTAGTTTATTACCACTTCTGTGCTTACACTCATGCAAAACAAGGCTAAATGCAGTTTTATTTCTGATTAGGGTTTACCTGAACTCTCCTACCTATGAATAATCATGTACAAATTTATGACTAGATGATTATAACTTTTTACTAACTTTTAGTGGTATATAAAACTATGGACTCTGTAGATTCTACAGAATCTGTAGAATTAGAGCTACAATACTGTATGAGCTATTAGAGGTGACCCCGATGAGATCACTCCAGGGAGGAGTTAGGTGATCTTGGTCTGCTCTATTTACATCAAAGCATGTCTATTTGAGGTAGAGGGTTAATGAATAGCAAACAATATAAAACCAGATCAGCCTGCAAAGATACCCCAGACTGACCTGGTTTTGATGCCAATCCATATACATGTACCCATGTACATATACGTGGAAGATGAGGAGTTATTTCTAACAGACATTAGCTTTCAGTGTAATCTTTTTTTTCTCTGATATGCTTTAATGTAAAATGACATTCCTGAGAGATTCAGTTTATCATATACTTCCAGATTTGGAAAATCCAGAGACATTCCGAGATCTCAGTAAACCAATTGGAGCACTGAACCCTGAGAGATTAGAAAGAATGAAAGTAGGTTTTTTTATCAAGTTTTAAAATAAATTGTCATAATATATTTCTATTTTTCACAATCAATCACCACATGGCTTTTAGCCATAAATGCTATGACAGATATGAATTGTTAAAAATATGACATCCAGGCAGTGGGTTAGTATCTTTATAAAATCTTTGTAATAAGTTTCAAAATTCTTAAACTCTGAAATCAATGATCAGATTTTTATGTCATTTCACACACATTAAGAATGGTACTGGTATACATTATATTTCACTTACCCTTGGCTTTCAGCACTTAATGGTAGTTCCAGGACTGGTTGGCCAAGTGTTAGGATAATGTGACTGGGTGTGATATCCTGCATCTTGTCAATAGTGAGGCATCTATATATCTGTGTCCCCATATTAATGGCATATTGTCATTGGGAGGCATTACTCAAGCAAACTTTATTTTGCACAAATGATTTTTTTATAGTCCTCTACCATGACTTATATAACAAAGCTGATTCTTTAAAAAGTGAGGCCCTAGGGAGTCACAATCTAAGTAGAAACTTAAAACTTCTTCTCTTCTAACTACAGTAAAACTACTATGTGTCAAGCTTTGATGAGTCATATTTTTTGCTGAGTTGAAGTTAAATGAAAATGCTGATATTTTCCTCTACATACTCATAAGAAAAACACATTTATGAGTCAAACTTTTATGTGTCAAGTTTTTCAACGTGTCAAAGTTTTCTGTGGTCCATACATAATAATTTGAGTACATTTTACAAAAAAAAGGTCAGAATCTTTTGGTCGTTTTCACCACATCAACTGCACCATAATATTTTTCACACCTTTACGGCTGCCTCAAAATTGACCATTTTATTTATATGACAGAAAGCTGCATATTTTAATGCTCTACTTAGGCTTTTCCTGTGTGTGAAAACAATGCTTTAATTGTAATCACTGTAGGTGCTGTATCATTTGAATCCTATGAAATTGTTAGAATTTTGTTTCTATCATGGATACTTCTGCTAATCATAACATGCAGGTTAGCAAATGACCTGGAGATCAACCCGAGCATCTGCATATCAAATATTTTGATTAACCCTTTCCCTCATATAGACTCATTTTGACGCACTCAGTAGGTACCACATAAAGCCTGATCTGCAGAAAACCACAGTTAAACCTTACCAAATTTAATCACAAAATCCTCATTTCCAGACCACTGAGGAGCAGCGAACAGCATAAAACCTGATCAGCCTGCGAGTTACTCGCAGGCTGATCTGGTTTTATGCTGTTCGCATAGGTCTTTTCATGGTGTCTTCTATGAGGGAAAGGGTTAATTACTAACTCTGTACTCAATACCCATCTTATATTTGAATTACTTCAGCAGCAATTTGTTTTCTTTGCATATCTTGCTTATAAATTTTGTTGTCGTAGAAAATTATTTTCATGTTTTGATTCGAACACATCTGAAAAACAATAGAATACCCATTTGATATACAGTATATAATTATGTTTAAGACCAAAAGTCGATGCAACAAATTTTAGCCTTATCTAGAATTCAAACACTTGACAGTTTGACTGTTGATATAACCCATACATAAGTCAAAGACCTGATGTCTCGAACTTTTTAGGCCAGTCCCTTCAACTTTGAATTATCAAAATTCTACTGTATTACTGTTAAAGATATGTTTACTGTTTTTACCTCCCTGCAGGAGAGATACCAGGACATGCCAGAGCCCAAGTTCCTGTATGGGTCTCATTACTCCACTCCTGGGTATGTGTTGTTTTTCCTTGCCCGGATGGCCCCTGAATACGTGTTGTGTCTACAAAACGGCAAGTTTGATCAGCCAGACCGCATGTTTAACAGGTACAGTACTTTTATTTACTTGTCACCATCACCCCACTAATTCATCTAACTTGATTTATTTTATGTCAACTGGGTCATAAGTTTTAACAACTTTGCTAATCTCTGTTGATTAATGGTTCTTGTGTTGTACCAGAACTTTATGCCTGGGAAGGTTTTGAAAAATTCTCACCCTGATGTCTACTTTCTTGAGACAAATAAGTTGTCTAAGAAAAATTGCATCAGAAGTCTGAATGATTAATGGTAGTTGAGATAAGATAGATATATTATACCTCCAGATACGAAGTATATCGGGGCTATATTGGAGTCATGTTGGTCGGTCCGTTTGAAGACGAATTTTGCCACTCTTTTTCTCAGCTACCTTTGGTCTGATTTTGATGAAACTTTACAAGACTGATAAGGACCACGTCTAGCTGTACATATTGTTTTCACATCATGATTCACTTGATTTTGAATGGGTTATGGCCCTTTGTTATTTTTCTAAAGATTGTCTGACATGATAACAGTAACTGTGACAAAGTGACAAAGGGGTGTTCCTCATCTTTAATGATAATTCTTATTGGAGGTTAACCATATATCTTTTTTAATTAGAGAGAGAGAGAAAAAAAACAACTTAAATTGAAGTTGAAAAAACAACAACAAAAAACAAAAACATAAATGGGCATTATATCCCAACAAACATGTTGATTACGGCCCACAAATAAATGGTTAAGGGGTAAACTAGCATCAGCCTGTCAGTTGCTCTGTCTGTCTGAAAGTTTGTAGTGTTAACTATTTCATCAGTTTTGAAGATATTTTAATCTTAACTGATTTTCATCACTTTTGAAGATATTTTAATCTTAACTGATTTTGTTTTACTCCTCGCAACAAAGTTGTGGTTTGATGGATTTCAAGAAATCTTTACTAAAAGATAGCACACTGTATGGTATATGCATGAGGCAAGACAATTTCTGTCCAACATTTTCAAGGGGAGATAATCATTTTTTTTTTCTTTTGACAAAGCACCATACAGAAGTTTTTCTCACGTTCAGTCACAGATCTAATTTTATACTGTTTTGAATGTAAGGGTAAAAATTACTTACATTGGTGCATTTTACAATTTTTCATCGGCCATTGGTCCACAATACTGATATAATCCCTTAACTCCCTGTATTGTGAGGTGAGTGAATTGTTTCCAGTATCTGGGACGTGTGGCAGAACTGTCTGACAGGAGCTGCCGATTTCAAGGAACTGATCCCAGAATTCTATGACAGTGACGGGGACTTCCTCATCAACTCTGGGGTGAGTTTGGTGCATAAAGCATATTATTAAAATCAACACACACCATTTAGGAACAACTATGAAATTTCAAATTCATTTGCAGAATGTCTGTCATTAATGAAAATGCATTGGTGGCATTGGCCCCTTTTTACTAATGAGTAAGATATCTTAAGAAGTACTACAGCATACCTTATTTACTATACTACAAGTACCATTTTAAATGACTGTCATAAATTGTGACCTGGAAATATCAGATGAAATCCATATGTGTCTTATTAGTCCCCTACCGGTGTTCACACCGGAGGGGACTATAGGTTTGCTGTCCGTCCGTCCGTCTGTCCGTCCGTCTGTCTGTCCGCTCAAATCTGGATCCCGCGATAACTTAATAACTAAGCAAGCTAACTTGATGAAACTTGGTATATGACTAGATGGCAATGTGTAGATTATGCACAGCATTTTATTTTTGTTCTTCGACTAAAATTGTGGTTGCTATGGTAACGGAAATAGTGAAAATATGGCAAAAATGGGATCCCGCGATAACTAAGCAAGCTAACTTAATGAAACTTGGGATATGACTAGATGGCAATGTATAGATTAGAGTCATTTATTGTTCTCGACTAAATGTGTTGCTATGTACGAATATGAAATATGCAAAATGATCGCGTTAGCAAGCAACTTTAACTGCTATATGACTAATGCAATTGTAGTTTGCCGTCATTATTTGTTCTTGACTAAAATGTGGTTCTATGAACGGAAATAGTGAAAATATGGCAAAAAATGGGATTGATTACCATATTGAGTCAAGGTGGAGCCAGTAGGGGACTTTATGTGTTGCATTCAACACCAGTTACTTGTATCAATAAGTTTTTTGTCTTCATTAAAGACTTTCTGCCGAAGTACCATATGTGTACATGATGATGTTGAGTTCTGAGGGTATAAAAATGAAATAGTGGAGAAAATTGAAATAGTATCAAGGGATAGTAGTTTTGCATGTTTTTAATTACTGCAGGTATCCAACTTTGGTATCAGACAGGATGGTCGCCCAGTCAGCGATGTTGAGCTTCCACCATGGGCGTCTGGTAAGTTATTAGCTATTTTAAGCTGAGATATAGACCTTTTTAACCCTTTCCCTCATAGAGAAAACCATGAAAAGACCTATGCGAACAACATAAAACCAGATCAGCCTGCGAGTAACTCGCAGGCTGATCAGGTTTTATGCTGTTCGCTGCTCCTCAGTGGTCTGGAAATGAGGATTTTGTAATTAAATTTGGTAAGGTTTAACTGTGGTTTTCTGCAGATCAGACTTTATGTGGTCAAAATGAGTCTATATGAGGGAAAGGGTTAATAGAAAACAGGAAGTGGTATTATGAAGCACTGACACTGGTGTTGCATTGCCTATCTCCAGAATCCTATGTCTTAGTGATTCTATGATGTAATATGCCTCAAGAACACACTAATTGTGATGTGACAGTGCAAATTGTATAGTTTATTTGAGCATGAGAAATAAGAATATTGTTTACAAATATGCTGATCTACTGTAAGAGTGACATAAAGTAAGCAAAGGAAAGCTTGCAGATTACTGTCATTTTCAGTAATTATCTGCATGTGATTAAAAAGGAAATTTCCATTTGGTTTGAATTAGGCTGATGGAATTCATGTTCTTATGAATTCATTTTGATGTCTTTGCAAACAGAGTAGACCTATATCAGATATCCTACCAGGAGCTGTCGGATCATGTCTCCCCTGTTTGCTCAAAAAATTAAACTCATTGTAAAAAAAAAATTTAAATTTTAATCATCATAAATTTATTACAAACAACTATGATACACTCAGATAGTTTAAATAGATCATAAAGTTTTGTCATTGCTGAAACTTGAGTTTGTCACCCTCTGCTCCCAACACAGATGCTACAACTCTAGAGGTAACAGTACTCTTTCATTTCAAATATAGGCTGTCAGTAATTATCTGTCGGAATCTATTTTACACCATGTACAGATCAAGATTGAGGGATTTGGGGGAGGGGGGTTACAGGGCTTGAGATTGTTCTGAGATTTTGGTAAAACAGGATCTAGAGATGATTGTGTTTTTCCCTCAAACCAAGTCTTTATATTACACCTTCACAGAGCAGTCACTAGATCCAAGTCTTTATATTACACCTTCACAGAGCAGTCACTAGATCCAAGTCTTTATATTACACCTTCACAGAGCAGTCACTAGAACCAAGTCTTTATATTACACCTTCACAGAGCTAGATCCAAGTCTTTATATTACACCTTCACAGAGCAGTCACTAGATCCAAGTCTTTATATTACACCTTCACAGAGCAGTCACTAGATCCAAGTCTTTATATTACACCTTCACAGAGCAGTCACTAGATCCAAGTCTTTATATTACACCTTCACAGAGCAGTCACTAGATCCAAGTCTTTATATTACACCTTCACAGAACAGTCACTAGATCCAAGTCTTTATATTACACCTTCACAGAACAGTCACTAGATCCAAGTCTTTATATTACACCTTCACAGAACAGTCACTAGATCCAAGTCTTTATATTACACCTTCACAGTCACTAGATCCCCACATAACTATTAATTTCTAAATGAGATTTATTTACATATGATGCTAACTTTTGTTTCAGGACCTAAAGACTTCATAACTAAACTTAGGGAGGCCCTTGAGTGTGAATATGTGTCCAAAAACATCCACAACTGGATTGACCTTATATTTGGTTACAAACAGAGAGGCGTAGCTGCAGAGAAGGCAGATAATGGTGAGAAGAGTTCTTTTCATTTTTGTTTTACTAACATGACACTTTATGCAGAACCTTTATTTATTCATATATATAACACAATAAAAACATATATTTGGTAAATTATATATGGTACCGACATTGTTAAATTCAGCCTAGGGAAACATTTTTATTGAAATAGAAGAAATGGCTCCCATCATATGTTCATGTAAAACTCCACTTAATTAGTATTTAAAGTCTAAAAACAACTGACACTTTCATTCTGATTGTTTAGATGATAATCTTTAACAAGAATCAGACTGTCCTTAATTTTGGAAAGCACTATTTCATCCTCGTATTAAGCAGGTTCCAGTACTTTCTTGTCAAATTGCGTTCCATTCTGTTTTACAATAAGTCTTCCAATACCATTGAGACAGGGTTGTCTAGTGTTCGTTTTATTAACTTTATAGCTCATCTGAGCACAACATGCTCAAGGTGAGCTATTGTGATCATATTTTGTACTTCTTCCATCATTGGTCTGTGCGTCCGTTTGTGTGCCCGTCGGTCAACTTTTTATTCAAACCATTTTTATTTCAAAGTTTTTTTTATTCTACCAAAGTTGTTCAAATGGTTACAGTCCATTTCATATCTGGGTCACAGGAGCTAAAAATAGATTTTGAAAGTGAAATCTTTGAAAATTTTCTCCTTGGAAAGTGCAAGGCCTAGAGCCAAAATTTTTGGTATGTAGCATCATCTACCAAGTTTGTTCAAATCATAACCTGGGGTCAAAATGGGCCCCACCCCAGGTGTCACTTGGTTTTATATAGACTTGCATAGGAAAAAACTCGAAAAATCTTCTCCTAAACAACAAGGCCTAGAGCTAAGATATTTGGTATCGGTATGTAGTATTATCTAGTTGACCTCTGTTCAGTTGTTAAAATCATAACCCTGGGTCAAGATTAGCCCCGCCCCAGGGGTCATTTGATTTTACTTAGACTTGCACTGGAAAAACTAGAAAAATCTTCTAGTCAGAAACCACAAGGCCTAGAGTTTAGATATTTGGTGTGTTAACATGGCCTAGTGAACATCTACCAATTTTGATCAAATCATGGCCCTGGGGTCAAAATTGGCCCGCTTTAGGGGTCACTTGATTTTACATAGACTTGTATAGGAAAACCCTCAAAAGATATTCTTCTCAGAATTCTAAGAGCCTGGGGTTAAGATGTTTACTTGTGGACCTCAACAAAGTCTGTTCAAATCATGACCCTGGGGTCAAAATTGACCCCACCATATTGGTCACTTGAATTTATATAGACTTATTAGAGCTATTACCTTCAAAATTTAATTACTTGAATTTATATAGACTTATTAAGCTTTCCTTGATGGCAGGTACAGTTTTTGTGTGAAATTTAGATGATCTTGCTGTACTTCTGCATGGATTATATATTCAGTATGACTCATAATACAATTTGACATTGAGGGCAATGTTTCTCAGGTGAGCGATTCATGGCCATCATGGCCCTCTTGTTATAATGTAGATAATAATGTTTGAGCATTTTATTATCCAATTTAAAAAGTTCATGATGAACTAGATTTATCTGAACCATGCATTTAAATTTTCCTCTTCAACAAGACACATTTTACGTCATTGTGTTTCGTTTCTACAGTGATAGTTCACTTTTATTTGAACCCATGCAGGTGCTATTTTCTTCTTTAACTTGATACATATTATGTCATGCATGTATTATGTCTTATTTCAACTTTTCATTTCCGGTTATTATCCATTATTCATTTATGAGGGACCCATGTGTCAGGGGTCTGTATTAATCATATTGTGAGTTATGAATGTTATGAAATTATTAAATGAGATATTAATATGAAATATAATTATGATTATAAAATATAGGTATTGCTCTTCATAGATACAGATGCTGTTGCATATGTTGATTTGTTATAGTTTAGTGGTTCCAGTAACACTCAGTGATTACATTTGGGTGTTAATTGGTAACAGCCAAATAAAGGAAACATTAGGCTAGAGTTCAAAGTAGCCCCCAATAGTTGCAATGTAATGCTAATTGATAGTAGATATATTAAGGGAACCCTTTCACTTAATATCAAGATAATGAGTGATGGTCATTAACATCTATTATATACTTTAATATGATTGGATGAAAGAGAGAAAGGGGTGTGGTTGAATGAAAGATGATAATGAAGAAAAAGAAGAAGAGGTTGGGAGGTTTAAGAGAAGAACATTAGAAGGAAGGATAGAATAGAGAGAAATTATAGGAGGAGTAGGAGGTCAGCAGAAGAGAGAGGTTAGAAAAGGAAACAGGAGGATAGAATGGAATGGAGAGGAGAGTTAAGGGGCAATAATAAGATGATAGAGAAGGAAGAATAACATAGGAAAATATGATTTATTAATGTACATGGAACTTTTAGTATGAAATAATAAAATATGAAAATACAAGTGATGTGTTATGAGCTAATTCCCACAACAACCAAGGATGAGATATAAATCCAAACCAGTTACAAAATGTCCCCAGATATTTATATAGGGTAAACATATTGTTTTTGTCAGAGTTGTCTGTCCTGTCATTTTGTCTGGGAGATAACTCTTCTTGTACGTTTGCTATTGAAGTGAAAATTCATTTATGGATAAAACTTGATTAGAGAAATGTCATGCACAAGGTCCCCCTTTTTTTTTTTCATTTTGTCAGGAAGATAACTTGTCTTATGCTCTTCAAATGAAATTTCATTTTTGGAAAGAAATTTATGAGAGAAAGGGTCATGCACAAGGTCCATAACTCTGACCTCATTATTTTTGGTTTTAGAGTTATTCTCCTTTTCACAATTTCTTGACCACAAGATAACTCCTGTTCTACTTATGCTATTTAAACTAAATTTCATTTATAGAAAGAAATTGTGGAGAGGAAGTGTCACACACAAGGTCCATAAATCTGTATGGAGTTTGATCAATATTGTCAGCCCTTTGACTATTTACTTGACAAATACTGATGATGTAATTCAAGACTCAATGAATATTAAACAACATGAATTTAAACAATAGGATTTTTGCCATGAAGTTGATCAGCCATGTATTTAATTATTGCAAGCATCCTTATACATTCTTTATTGAGGTAAATTTTGTTTTTTATTTGAAGTATGAAACATGATATTTTAATGAAAATATCAAAACTTCTTATTGTTCGTAACTTGTATCTTATTTTCATGACATCCATACCATATGATATGATTAATACGGTTGGGTGAAAAAAGTAATCCAGAACAATGGAAAGTTGTTTTACGAAACTTTGGGATTGGTGTTTGAAACACCTGAGTCAGGCTAGCATTGTAACTCTGTATTGACATCATATGGAAATAATTGAAACACGAACTGTTATTCTATTGTGAAATAATAAATGTTGCTTGTTTTATAATTCCAGTATTTTACTACATGACCTATGAAGGAGCTGTGGATCTAGACAGGTAGGATAATGTTATGAATTGTAACCAGATGGAAAGAGTGACAGACCATCCATGATTTGATATATCTAGGGTTGACTGAGAAACTGTGCCATCTCCAATTTCCATGTGCGCTTAGAACAGTTTTGTGGTCAGACTTCATAGTGTTCTGGAATCTTATATCTACAAAATCTAGTTGTTTTTGATAAAAGAATAAAAAGAGAAATTAATAAAATGATAACAGAAGAGAGAGAGAGAGAGAGAGAGAGAGAGAGAGATGTTTCCTTTTGATATTTGATTTAAACAAATAAAGGTTTAGTATGCTCCCAAAAGTGGAATGTGTGTGTGTGGGGGGGACTATATAGATAATCTACAATTTGTCTGTCTGTCCATATTGTTCTGAGTATAACTTCAAAACCAATGAAGCGATTTGCTTAAAACTTTATACAATGTTAGAGGGCATTGAGAGTAAGTGCTGTGCCAAGAATCATAACTCTTATCTAACCTGGTTATCTCCTTTTGATACTTTTTTTCCAGTCATGAGCTTATCTTCAAAACTATAAAAGAGATTTAGTTGATATTGCACATACTGAGAGAGAAGTTAGTGGAAGTGCAGTTGATTTAAGATTTTACATAAGTGCGTTTTGAAGAACATTAACTCTACCTTGCCCAGTTTTTATATCCTCCCCCCCGCCCCTCCAAGAACAACAAAGTTGTAAGGGGGGTATACTGGATTTAGTTTGTCCAACCGTCTGTCGGGTTTTTGTCCGGACAATAACTCAGAACGTATAAAAGGTATCAAGATGAAATTTCATATGTGGATAGATCTCATTAAGAGGGAGTGCAGTGGCCAGGAACCATAACTCTCTCATAATTTTGAAGTTTTTGCCCATTGAAAACTTATTAATTTATGTCAGGGCCTTAACTCAAAAAGTAAAAAAGGTATCGAGATGAAACTTCATATGTGGATAGATCTCATAAATGGGGAGTCCATTGTCAAAACCATCTGTCATTAAAAGAACCATAACCCTTTAGTGTGTAATTTTGGAGTTATTGCCCTTTGTAAATTTAATTTTTGTCTGGACCTTAATTTAAAAAGTATGAAAGATATCAAGATGAAACTTTATATGTGGATAGATCTCATTTAGAAGGAGTGCAGTGACCAAGAACTAACTTTTTCTCTCTGTTGTGTACTATTGGAGTTATTGCCCTTTGTAAGTTTTGTTACTTAATTTTTGTTTGGACCATAACTCAAAATTGATAAAAGGTGTCAAGATGAAACTTCATATGTAGATAGACGTCATTAAAGGGAAGTGCAGTGCCCAAGAACTGTATCCCTCATTTGCATTATTTTAAGATCTCTGTGACAAAGTGGCATGGTATGGTATTTGCACCATGACAATGGCAGTTCTAGTTTGTCCAGCCTATTTGAAATAGTCACCAAAATGTTCTTATGTGCTTTAGTGCTCCAGGTCATCTGGATTTATTTGTCTGTTAGCCTAAATCAGATGGAGTGTTGTGCTCAAGAGTTGGGTTCACAGTTCAAAGGTCAAGGTCACACTTAGAAGTGAAGGTCATCATGCTGGATTTGCTTGTCAAGGCTGTAAATTATCTCTTGATCAAAGGATTCTCAAATAATTTGGCAGTAAGATTTGCCTCATTGAGATAATGCATCGCACGTAGGAGTTGGGTCCCTAGCTCCATTGTCAAGGTCACACTTAGAGGTGATATGTTCATCTTAGGCTGAAACCTGTTGGGGACTAAAGGTTTGCGTCCGTCCATCTGTTTGACAGTCCATCCGTACCACTTTTGTGTCTGCCCCATAACTTTGACATTTATGGATGGATTTTCATAAAACTTTACAAAAGTGTTTGTCATAACACAAAGGTGTGTTGCCCGCATAAACTATATGCATTCGTAAAAGGTCAAGGTCACTGGAGTTGTTAGAAACTGTCTTTGGTGTTCATAGACCGCTCTATACTGTACACACTAAGGGATGGATTTTCATAAAACGTTACAAAAGTGTTTGTCATAACACAAAGATGTGTTGCACGCATTAACCATATGCACCCTTTAAAGGTCAAGGTCACTGGAATTGTTAAGAATTGTCTTTTGTGTTCATAGGCTAAATCTTCTTATTCGCTCTTTAACTTCCATACTAACGGATGGATTTTCATAAAATTTTGTCATATGTTTGTCATTACATGAAGATGTGTTGGTGCAACAACCATATGCATGCATGTATGCTTGAGAGGTCAAGGTCACTGGAGTTGTTAGAAATTGTCTTTGGTATTCATACATAGATTTCATTTTTCATGTCCACTCTATAACTTTCATATCTATGTTTGGATTTTCATTAAATTTTACAGAAGTGTCTGTTATAACACAAGTTGTGTCATGCACATCAACCATATGCACGCTTGAGAGGTCAGTTCAGAGATCATAGCCCATTTCCATTATTTTATTGTTTCTGTCTGGCACAAATTCTTCGAGGGGGGGGGGGGTGTATACTGGTGGGGACTCCTGACAGTATTGTTTGCTATACTAACAAAGCCTTGTTCTATTTTAAAATGCTTGTTAGGAGCTCCAAAACAATTCAAGGAATTTAATTAATATAAAACATACTGATAGATGGCAAAAGAGGTAGTGCAGTGTTTCAAAAAACTCTACCTGGCTTAATGTAATACTTCCACCTTTCATTATATTTTATAATGCTTATCTGGAGAATAACCTTAAAACCATTCAATAAGTATATGTGATATTTGAAACTATGGTAGAAGATATGAACAGGAAATGCAGTGTTTAAGGGCCCATTATATTTCATAATAATTCATGAAAAAAAAGATCTCACACACTTTGATTTTCTGTCCGAAGAACATATACTGCTTTTGGGGAGAATATTGGGCTTTTAAAAATCATATCGCTACATAATCATGTTTCTGAATTATCTCCCATTATTGTAGTTTAAACTACTTGTCCAGACCATAACATGGAACTTTTCAGTTGGTCCTATGGTTAAATTATTTTATCATTTATTATTTGTACTGGAATCAGCTTGTCTGCCTGTCTGTCTTTCTGTAGACACAATCAGTCTGTTCTATATCTTAAATTTGATGAAATGTCACAGGATTTACAGTATCAAGTCTAGTTGTGCATATCGTTGGCACATTTTGGGTCGGATGATTTAATACAGAGTTGTTGCCCTTTGTATTTTTGACAAAATCCTGTCCTGCCTTCATCACCAAGCTAGCATTTTTTTCCTTTTTGATAATAGCCAATATAGTCGCAAGGGCTGTATATTGGGTGTTCTTTAACATGAAAGATAATTTCAGTCAAATAATTGGTGACATATGCAGATTTATGCACTGGTGCATTATCATGCCTGGTATGCAGGTGTCTCTGTATAGTTTTATGACATTTTCCTAGACCTGCTCCTGATCAAATGACCCTTTCACTTAATATTCTTTTGGAATAGGGACTTGACAATGACCATCAAACATTATAGCATACATTTTTTGCTGACTGTCCCTTGTTTGCATCTAATGATGGGTTGCACACCATCATATGAGATCCATCTTGCTCTCAGGCTGAAAATGTCTAATGATCAGGCTCAAATTCAACAAACCATACATAGTGCTAAATAATACTGACCAAAAGGTCAGAATTCCATTAACCATATACTTAGCACTAAATAATACTTAAATACTTACCAATAGGTCTGATCCATTAACCATATACTTAGCACTAAATAATTCTTAAATACTGACCAATAGGTCTGATCAATTAACCATATACTTAGCTCTAAATAATCCTTAAATACTGACCAATAGGTCTGATCAATTTACCATATACTTAGAACTAGATAAAACTTTTAATACTTATCAATAGGTCTGATTTCCATTTAACCATATACTTAGCGCTAAATAATTCTTAAATACTGACCAATAGGTCTGATCAATTTACCATATACTTAGCACTAGGTAAAACTTTTAATACTTATCAATAGGTCTGATTTCCATTAACCATATACTTAGCACTAAATAATTCTTAAATACTTACCAATAGGTCTGAATTCCATTTACCATATACTTAGCGCAAAGTTATGCTTAAATACTTCTCAATAGGTTTGATTTCGGCTGAATTTTGCTATTATTGTTTCTCTAATAATACCCATATGTTCAATTTCTTAACAAACAATTTTAATTAGTGCGATTATAATTGATGTCACCTTTGTCATGTACCAGAATAGATAGAGTGAAAGCTTTTCTGTCTAATTCAAGAATTTAAGTATTATTGTTTATGGAATTTGAGCCAGTCTGTTTAATTTGTTTGTTTCATAGCATGATCAGGGAAATGGAATATGTCAAATGTCTACACTATTAACATTTGTACAGCATACAAGACCCCAACGAGAGAGCCTGTATGGAGATACAGATCATGGAGTTTGGGCAGGTTCCCAAGCAACTTTTCACCACACCCCACCCCATGAGATATGGCCCCAGGGAGGTGCCCAGAACACTCTCCACCCTCAGTCACTCAAGTACATCTGACCTTGAGAAGAGTCAGGAGGGAAACAAAGGTGAAGGATATTTCATTCTTCTTATGTTAAAAAAAATAAAAGCTGTGATTTTTTATTATTTGTCCATTATTCTTCATGACAGTTTCTCAGTAAAGTCAGTACTTTGCACCTGGGAAAATCATTAAATAATCTTCCTCTTGAGGGAATGGAACCTTCATCTTCAGATCCTAATTCAAGTCCCCATGAAATATGGTGCCCTAATTATACCACCACCTGTTGAGAGGTATATGGGAGTCTCTTTGTCTTTTCTTCCCTCCATATAAAGAACCACTGCTTATTTTATTGAATCAAGATGCTCTGAAGTGATTCAATGATGGCTCTTATGTCTGTCCGTCCGTCCATCAGGATGTCCAGAAATTTGGAACCTGCAATAACTTAAAACCCCTTAAAGATAATATTATGAAAATTGGTATATGAATAGATGGCAGTATGGAGATTCTGAATGTCACTTTTTTTTAATTGGAGCAAAATTCTGGTTGATATGGTAATGGTAAAATTATGCACCTCACCGGTAGGGGACTCATGTGTTGTATGCAACACCAGTTACTTGTTTTTGTCTTTTGTTATCTGTGAAACATGGGATATTTTTACACTGCTTCAGAGACATCTTTAGATGAATTTTAAAAAAATCTCCCCTTTCTTAACATTTGCTATATATTTTTAACAGTGGGAGAGTCTCCTGACGAGATGCCACAGTCGATGAAAGTTGATTTTTCCTGTCTAGACAAAAAATTACAGTTTTCTCTGCACAAAGAGTAAGTTATTTTTGGCCTTAACTGCGATGCAACATGTGAAATATGTTATGTCACATAATTCAATGATCCACTTTGTCTTTATTTTAGTCTCAGAGTTCTCAGAATTCAGAAAATGTCAACATGTTCTCGTTTAATGAAGGAATCCACTCAGACACTTTGAAATGGGATGGGTATTTTTCATATTTCAAGAAATGCATCAGTTGATGTTTGTTATATTCAGTGAAATGTGTTTAAACTTTTTTTTTTTTGTTATTTTTGAATATTGACTTAAGAGAAGTGTTTTTAGCTTCACTTTTCGACAAAAAACAATGGAACTATTGTCGTGACCCTCATGTAGGTGTTGTTCAAAGTTTTCATTCGGGTCCATTCCTCCATAACCCTCAAACATATTCACTTCAAACTTAGTATGCTTGATAACTATCGAAAAAGGAACCCATTTCAAAAGGGCAGGTAATCATTTTGACACAGTTATGGCCCTTTTTCTTAGCTTGGTACTGGTAAGTTTTTTTTGTTAAGGTCAATTTCTCAAAACTGTCTTACATATCTACATCAAATTTGTAATAGGCATTAACTATTGAAACAGGAACCCTTTTCAAAAGAGCAGGTAACCCTAAAAATCATTTTTGCACGATTATGGTTCTAATGACAGATCGGGGGAGTGGGGGTGGGGGGGCATATTTTTTTTTATCTATAAGTCTGTTTGTCACAAAACTTTAACCTTGACCATAACACCTAAGTACTTCTTCCTGCAGCCTCCAAACTTCACAGGTGTATGCTCCTTGATGAGCTCTACCTGCAAGTGATGTTGACCTTCACATGACCTTGACCCCCAAGGTCTAAGGCCCCCCTGTGGGTTAAGATTTTTCCCTAAAACCATCAAACATATTCACTTCAAACTTGGAATATTTGTTAACTATCTAAAAGGAAATGTTTGCACATTTAATGACACTTTTCAAAATAGATTTTTTTACTCTTCGTTTTGAAAAGAAAAGCCTGAATTCTCTTGAAACATGAAATATTTTAGGTTCATGTTTTCCAAGTTCTTATCTCAGTAAGTACTAAAGCAAGGGGATTGAAACTTCCAACTTGATCAGGCTCAATACCTTATGTCACATTTTAAAGCTTGTGTGTTTGATGCCTGCTGGGGTGAGACCCCTACTCAGAATCTAAAGCTTATGTGTTTCATGCCTGCTGGGGGTGAGACCCCTACTCAGAATCTAAAGCTTGTGTGTTTGATATCTGCTGGGGGTGAGACCCCTACTCAGAATCTAAAGCTTGTGTGTTTGATGTCTGCTGGGGTCGAGACCCTTACTCAGAATCTAAAGCTTGTGTGTTTGATGCCTGCTGGGGGTGAGACCCTTACTCAGAATCTAAAGCTTGTGTGTTTGATGCCTGCTGGGGGTGAGACCCTTACTCAGAATCTAAAGCTTGTGTGTTTGATGCCTGCTGGGGGCGAGACCCCTACTCAGAATCTAAAGCTTGTGTGTTTGATGTCTGCTGGGGGTGAGACCCCTACTCAGAATCTAAAGCTTGTGTGTTTGATGTCTGCTGGGGGTGAGACCCTTACTCAGAATCTAAAGCTTGTGTGTTTGATGTCTGCTGGGGGTGAGACCCCTACTCAGAATCTAAAGCTTGTGTGTTTGATGCCTGCTGGGGGTGAGACCCTTACTCAGAATCTAAAGCTTGTGTGTTTGATGTCTGCTGGGGGTGAGACCCTTACTCAGAATCTAAAGCTTGTGTGTTTGATGCCTGCTGGGGGTGAGACCCTTACTCAGAATCTAAAGCTTGTGTGTTTGATGCTTGCTGGGGGTGAGACCCTTACTCAGAATCTAAAGCTTGTGTGTTTGATGCCTGCTGAGGGTGAGACCCTTACTCAGAATCTAAAGCTTGTGTATTTGATGCCTGCTGGGGGCGAGACCCCTACTCAGAATCTAAAGCTTGTGTGTTTGATGCCTGCTGGGGGCGAGACCCCTACTCAGAATCTAAAGCTTGTGTGTTTTATGACCAATGTGGGTTAGGCTCTTTTGTTTTATTTTATTTCTCAGCAGTGTAAGTACTGGTCCAACAGGAGGAAAATTGAGAAGGATTAGCATAAATTGTAAGAACCTTTTACCTCTTCAGTATATAAGAGATAGGTTTAAAATAAATTATCATTGCTTTGTTTCAGCACTGTGACGGATGTCAAGCTGTGCCTGGAAGGGAAGTGTGTCTTCACTGTATCTCAAGGTGGGCCACATCTAGGTCTATATTTCGGACTAAAACTTGAGATATGTGATGGACCGTGGTGTACATTTCAATGTTATTAACCAATATATTTAAAGATGATCATGACAGTATCATAATTTTTTCAAAACATTCAGAACTTCCTGATTCTTTTATATTCATAGTATATTATCTGATCTACTAAAATATGAAATAAAAACAGGGGGTTACTAGCTGTAGAAAAAAATGTGGGTGTTTTTATTAATATACCCTATATAGCAGTAATTATGATGAAATTTCACCTATGAAAACTAAGTCTATTTTTTCCTTCAAATGGATCGCAATTTATTAGTAAATGTTATGTTATTGGTGAAACATCAAATTTAAAAGTTTCCATCTGTTATTAAATACCCTTACATATAGCTAAAACAAACCTTAATTTTGAAAAAAGTACAAATCAACAGTATTTGTTTTAAACTTAATTTTTTCTTATGTTCAAACATTCAGGTTTCAATGAATACTACAGTATCTAGGTACTTATCTATAAGATAAAAGCTTAAAAACAATAGGTCACCAGGCTTATTCTTTAAGAAAGTACATTTTAAATTTATGGAAGGGGAAATTTATCTTAGGTAGACCTACTACTGAATCCCATGTACATTTCACACAGGAATAATGTGTATGCGCTGCAGATTCTGTTCTTCCTAATTATTTTAATAAGTTTTCTTTAAATTGCTTAACGACAGTCGTCGTGAAAAATATGCACAGTACATTAGACAATTACAGTATTTTTTATCCTAACACTGGTTCAAATTTTGCGGTTGGTAACAGTACTGGAAACTTTACAGTTGAAATATAACACTCAACCTTCTTTGATCTTGACTTTTTCATCATCTAGCATATTTATTTAAACAAAAACTGTCATATTTGCATTACGGGTAATAGTGTAAAATTTACGCATGTGTGATAATAGAAACTGTCGCGATCGTCTTTAACATTGAACCAATTTAATGTACTGTGGTGTCTCGTGGATGGGATGGAAAACTAAAAACATGATATACCTGTATATTTGCTTAGTAGGGTAAATACCTGCCATGATATTTTGTCAGGCAAAACACTATATGATGATCAAGGTGATTAAGGGCTATTTCATTTCTGAGTCTAAAGGAAAGACTCAAGTAGTTTAAGAATCAAGGCAATGATCATAAAGGAAAATCATCTCCTAACAGTGGGTAAAAGGTGGATCTTCAATTTTAACGGTAAAGACAGAAAGGCCCACTTGAAAGTTTTATACCTTGATAATGAGACTACTTACACATTAAGACCAGCTATTAAAGCAGCCCATTCACAGATGGTCATTGACTAAGAATTTGATTGTAACTATGAAGGGTGATTGATAAGTTCACGAAATTGCTTTATTACAAAACCATGAATAGAAAATTAAATAACAAAACACATCACAGGATACGTTTACTCAGGACTGACATAGAGTTCAAATATTATTTAGGTACATTGAACAACAAAGTTTACATTAAACATTAAACAACAAGTCTAGTGTCAGGTTAATGTTCTCAATGTAATCACCACCTGTGGCCATAATTAGCTTGTCTGTAAGAATACGTTGCACTGTGTAATTGGAGAGTGCAATACCACGCACCGTGAAAAGTTTGTCATTATCTAACAGTTCCTTCACTAACGCCGTGTTTCCAACAGTGTCTGTTGATATCGGCCAACCTGGTCTTTCGTCATCAAACACTGAGGTTCTACCATCCCTAAACCGCTTGTGCCAATTGTAGACAATTATTTTTTCCACAGATTGGTAATGTATCTAACTTTTAAGCACACCTGAGCACTTGTGCACAGGGTGAGCTTTTGTGACCGCTTTTTGTCTTGCGTAGTTTGTCGTCCATTGTCAACAATTGCTTGTGAACTCTCAAGAGGCCACAGTTTTGGCCCAATCTTCATGAAACTTGGTCAGGATGTTTGTCTACATGATATCTGGATGTGTTTGAAAATGGCTCATTTGGGGTCAAAAACTAGGTCACCAAGTCAAATCTTAGAAAAACCTTGTGAACACTCTAGAGGCCACAGTTTTGGCCCAATCTTCATGAAAATTGGTCAGGGTGTTTGTCTACATGATATCTTGGATGTGTTTGAAATGGGGTCACATAGAGTCAAAAACTAGGTCACCAGGTCAAATCTGAGAAAATCCTTGTGAACACTCTAGAGGCCACAGTTTTGGCCCAATCTTCATGAAATTTGCTCAGGGTGTTTGTCTACATGATATCTTGGATGAGTTTGAAATGGGGTCACATTGAGTCAAAAACTAGGTCACCAGGTCAAATCTTATAAAAACCTTGTGAACACTCTAGAGGCCACAGTTTCAGCCTAACCTTAATGTAACTTGGTCAGAATGTTTGTTTACATCAAATCTTGGATGAATTCAAAACTGGGCCACATGGGGTCAAAAAGTAGGTCACCAGGGCAAATTTTAGAAAAATCTTGTAAACACTCTAGGGGCCTACATTTTTGTACCAGTCTTCATTACACTTGATAAGAATGATGACTGCATGAATTCCCAGATGAGTGCAAAGTCAGGTAGGATCAAAATCTAGGTCACTTAGTAAAATGTTAAAAAAACAATTTAGATGCCACATTTTTTGTCATCATGCCTAACACAGTAATCTTACTCAGGTGAGCGACACAGGGCCATCTTGGCCCTCTTGTTAATTTGTTTTAGTGCTTCTTCTAGTGAAAGTTTGAGTCGCACACAAAATTTGACAACCGCATGCAACTCAATGTCATCTATTGATGTCATGTGCCATTTTGAATCCACTGCCATAAAATGCTTCTGCAAAATAACCGTCCAACACTACGTCTTCAAACTTTCCTGAAATGACGTCAGAATGTCACACTAAGTCAGTTGCATTCACTTTTGCGTTAAATATGCGCTAGCATGTTCAGTGAATTCAGAATATGTGAAATAACAGTGTGCTTCAAGACACCAAATAGTGGTTGATATTGATACCATTTATTCTTCTTAAGTATTAAATATCTATACACGTACCTGATAATGAAAGAGAAAATAGGTTTTAGCTCACTTGAGCACAATGTGCTCAAGGTGAACTTTTGTGATCACCGTGCGTCTGTCGTTCGTCTTCAGTCATGTGTCGTCAACAATATGCTTTAAACAACATCTCCTCTGAAACCACTGGACAGAATTTGATTAAACTTGGCAGGGATGATCCTTGGGTCAACCTTCACAAAAGTTGCTTAAATAAACTTGATCCATGTAGAACTCTGGTTGCCATGGCAACAAAAAAGAAAAAAAAAAGAAAGAAAATTTTAAAAATCATCTCCTTCAAAACTATTGGCCAGATTTCAAAATATTTTATTATAGTTTAGATGTTCCTTGTTACCTCTACAAAGATTGCTAAAATTATCTTGATTCATAAAAAAAAAACAGGCCACCAGGGGCGGGGCTAATTTGCCTTATACATATATAGAGAAAACTTTAAACGACATCTCCTCTGAAACCGCTTGACAGAATTTGATTAAATTTTGCAGGGATGTTCCTTGGGTGAAATTTCACAAAAGTTGCTAAAATAAACTTGATCCATGTAGAACTCTGGTCGCGATGGCAACGAAAAGAAAAAAATATGAAAACTTTAAAAATCATCTTCCTCAAAACTACTGGCCAGATTTCAAAATGTTTTAGTACAGATGTTCCTTGGGTAACCCTCTACCAAGATTGCTGAAATTATTTGGATCTGTAAGAAAATTTGCCTAATATGTATACATTGTGTACAGTGAAAACTTTAAACGACATCTCCTCTGAAACCGTTGAACAGAATTTGATTAAATTTAGCAGGGATGATCCATGGGTGAGCCTTCACAAAAGTTGCTAAAATAAACTTGATCCATGTAGAACTGTGGTTGCAATGGCAATGGAAAAAAATGAATCATAAAACCTTTTAAAATCATCTCCTTCAATACTACTGGACAGATTTCAAAATGTTTTAGAACATATGCTCCTTTGGTAACCCTTTACTTGTGTGAGCGATTCAGGACCTCTATGGCCCTCTTGTTTCAATTTTTTGCAAGTTTTCATGTGATTTGATGAAGTAATAAATTCTTGAGAGGAGAATTCCGCAAATTTATCAATCAGCCCTCGTATATATGTGTATTACGTTTATCAAAGCCTGATCTCATGGAAATTGCATTTACGAAAAAAGCGTTTTCCTTTGCAATGTGACCTACAATTTTTGAGTTTAGTTTAGTCAGGAAACAAAGGCTTCACCAACATTAACGAGGGAGAGTAGAATTTATTTTAGTTTCTACCGATCATCTATGAATGAGCAGCCCTTGTTGTCTAGTTATGTTTCCCCCTATATTTATATGGGGGAGACATAGTGTATTTGTCAGAGTTGTCTGTTTGTCTGTCACGCAACATAACTCAAAAAGTATCAAAGCTATGAACTTGAAACTTCACAGGTGGATAGATCTAATTGAGGAGAAGTGTCATGCACAAGAATCGTAACTCTGTGTACATATTTTTGGAGTTATTGCCCTTTGTTAAATTTAATACTTGAATTTTGTCCAGAGCATAACTCAAAAAGTATCAAAGCTATTAAATTGAAACTTCACAGGTGAATAGATCTTATGACGTAGAAGTGTCATGCACAAAAAACTAACTTTGCACATAATATTATTGGAGTTATTGCCCTTTATTAGCTCACATGAGCACAACGTGCTCAAGGTGAGCTTTTCTGATCGCCTTTTGTCCGGCGTCCGTCGTCCGTGCGTCCGGCGTCAACAATTGCTTCAAACAACATCTCCTCCTAAACGGCTTGGCCAATTTGAAAAATATTTTGCAGGAATGTTCCTTAGATGAAGCTCTACTAAAGTTGTATAAATGGTTCTGGTCCATCGCATAATTAGGTCACAGGAGCTAAAAATAGATTTTAAAAATGAAAATTTAAAAAATCTTCTTCTCTGAAACCACAAGGCCTAGCCTTTTGATTTTTGGTATGTAGCATGATCTTATGACTCTCTA
This sequence comes from Solen grandis, assembly GCA_021229015.1. Taxonomy (NCBI): domain Eukaryota; kingdom Metazoa; phylum Mollusca; class Bivalvia; order Adapedonta; family Solenidae; genus Solen; species Solen grandis. The sequence goes on from CM037785.1 coordinate 3,775,592, forward strand.
CCAGGATTGTACAAATTATGACCCTGGGGTCTAAATTGGCCCCGCCCCAGGGGTCACTTGATTTCACATAGGCTAATATAGGAAAAACTTGAAAAAATCTTCTTCTCCGAAACCACAAGGCCTAACCTTTTGATTTTTGGTATGTAGCATCATCTTATGGGCCACTACCAAGATTGTACAAATCATAGCCCTATGGTGATAAATGACCCCGCACCAGGGGTCACTTGTTTTACATAGAGTTATATAGAAAAATCTTAAAAAATCTTCTTCTATGAATCCATAAGGCCTAGAGCTTAGATATTTGGTATGTAGCATCATCTTATGGGCCACTACCAAGATTGTACAAATCATAGCCCTATGGTGATAAATGACCCGCACCAGGGGTCACTTGTTTTACAAGAGTTAAATAGGAAAATCTTAAAAAATCTTCTTCTATGAATCATAAGGCCTAGAGCTTAGATTTGGTATGTAGCATCATCTTATGGGCCACTACCAAGATTGTACAAATCATAGCCCAATGGTGATAAATGACCCCACACCAGGGGTCACTTGTTTTACATAGAGTTAAATAGGAAAATCTTAAAAAATCTTCTTCTATGAATCAATAAGGCCTAGAGCTTAGATTTTTTGGTATGTAGTAGCATCTAATGGTTCATTACAAAGATTTTCAAAGTCTTGGCCCTATGGTGATAAATGACCCTGCGCCCAAGTCTTCTCTGAAACCATATGGCCCATTGCTTAGGTATTTGGTGTGTAGTATTGTCAGGGGTAAAATGTTTTAGATTAAGTTATATCAGAATCCTTGTCTGTTTAAAAACCTTGACATCAGTTGAAGCAATGGTACTCAGGTGAGCGATTCAGGGCCATCATGGCCCTCTTGTTAAATTTCATATTCATTTTTGTCAAGAGCATTACTCATGTACTATGAGACATAATTATAGCCTTGAAACTTCATAGGTGGATAGGTCACTTGGAGGTGAATAGCAGTGCGCAAGAACCTTAATTCTGCAAATAATATTTTTGGAGTTATTGCCCTTTGATTAATTTCATTTTCAGTTAAGTTTTATGTGGAGCATAACTCATGTACTATGAGGTATATGATTTTGAAGTTTCATAGGTGGGTAGACGTTATGTGCGAGAATCGCAGTACACAAGAGCATAATCCATTTCCAAGGTTTCTTGTTGGAGTTTTTCTCCTTTTATACAATTTTGTGTTCTTAAGATAACTCCAGTGTGACTTGTGCTATTGAAATTAAATTTCATTTATGGAAAGAAATTTATGATGACATTACCATAAAAATTCAATGAATATGAAACAACATAAATTAAAACCATTGGGTTTTCGGCATGAATATACTTAATTACTGCAAACATCTGCAAACGTTTTGTACCCTAGCCACACAGGGCTTACCTGTTGCTTGTCATCCTAATTATTCTTCAACATGTGAAAAATGATAATGTACTCCTATTTTCAAGCCACTGTTTGCAAAAGTGAGCTAATGTTTTGGTAACTGAAATCATGGTAGATTTTCTTTTTCAAAGCAAATAAAGCATATGTCACTGTGTGCCTCAGTGTATGTGTATGTGTGTGAGGGGTTGGGGTGGGGGGAGACATCAGTTTTCTACGAAAACAAATCCCTAGTTGTTCACTGCACCACCCACAGATAGCCTGATGAAGATGTACTCGCTGGAAGAGAAGCGGCAACTGCGTAGCATCACATTGACTAGTATGGTATGTACCTGCGTCTATTATACCTGTCCAGAATTGCATTTTCACAGAATTCTAAAATTGTGTAAATCTGCAACTTATGAATAAATTGAAGACCATAACTATTCAGTAGTACTCTCTATCTAAGTGAATAAGGAGTTACAAAGCTTTAATGTGTTGAGTTTTTGAGAAACTCATATTAAGGAATAGTAAAACAATAACTAGGCACCTAGTTCTTGAAAATAATATGATCACAGGCTAAAATTCAAATATCATACTCTAATTCCTACTGTATCAAATGGACATACTATTAAGTTTGAGCATAAAATCCATTCTTAAAATACAGTATTTATTTTCGAGAACTTAAATCCAGGGCTGCATTTCACAAAATGTTTTAAATTGAGATCTAAATCAAAACTCAAATTCTCTTTCATTCTCATTTTATATGGTTTGAAAACAACAACAACAATATAATACAATATCAAGACAGCATCATAATCTAGCTGCACTGTAAATAACGTGAAGTTCTGTAAGACATGAGGGTGCTGCCTATTTGTTTGTGATTCCTAAGCGTGTGGTATCGTATGAATTCCAGACCTTGTCAGCTTGCCTTGTGATGCCGGACAACAAGACGATTGTGTGTGGTTCGTGGGACAACAACGTGTGAGTGTTCTGTATTGCTGTCATGTTTTGTGTTCAGAATTACTTTCTATGCCTCCACTTTGAAAGGAAGGGGATATAAAAAACGAAACAAAAAAAAGACAAGAGTTGAGAGCAAAACTACGCAAAGTGCTTATATGTATATATGCACTTAGCCTAGTTTCTCTCTCACCTCTCGGTATATTGATTTGCCCTTGTCACTTCATCTGTCTGTCCGTCTGTCTGTTACCATAACTATAAGAGCCAGAGTCACAAAACTAAACAGGAAGGTTCATTAGTATGGGAAAAATGTATACCTGAGGTTTGTTTTTAAAATTATATAGTCAAATCAGAAATTATTATTCATTGAGTCAATGAAATGACCAAAATTAGGGCATCTATGTTCATTTGACACATGTGTAGCTCCACTTTTCTCAGACAAAAAATTAAAAAAATTGTCAAGCACATCACTTGAGGCTTGGATTACTTGATCACATTCAAAGCTCATAACAGGTGATGTCTGAGTCGGAGTCTCTTCTCTTTGCTCATACATTATTTGTAGCTCAGAATTTGGCTCATAACTTCATTGTTTCAGATATAAAGTTCAGTAAATTAATATTCACCAACTTATTAATATGTAAATGAATATTCATGATGCAAAGGATTGAACCAAACAAATGATACTTATAATGTTACTCATGCAGTCAACATAAAACCAGCTCAGCAATGAACTAAACAGCATCTGTTCAGGATTTATATCACTTGTTTTTTTTTTCATACACTTTTGCTGAAAACTTAATGCTGCAAGAACTGTTCAGAAAAAGATTTGCCTTTAATCTTACCATAATTTTCTATGATGTGTATTATGGAAAATTGATGTAACTGAGCAACAATGCAATAAAGTGATCATTGGTTTGTGATATTGGTTGGACCAGTTTTAATTAAAAAAAGACAGTCAAACATATGCAATAGAAATGTATGTGATGTCTACAGAGCCAAACCTTAATATGTGTGTTTTTAATGTGCTGCAGTTGTTTTCAAGATACATACACACATTTATAAATATAAGTATGCATCACTTATCACCCACCTGCCCAACTGTAAAAATAATAATCATCCACCTGACTTATCTTAAATGCAAAAATAATTGACTATATGCTTATTCAAATGGATAATCTAATGCATAATGCCGGTATTTAATTTTTCATAACCCAGGTATTTCTACAGTGTGGAGTTTGGCCGTGTGTTGGACACGCTGCATGCGCACGATGATGCCGTGTCCTGTGTATGTTGGAAGAATGACATTCTAATCACTTCCTCATGGGACTCAACTGTTAAGGTAAATATTTATAGTCAAGGCAGAAAAAAATCTATATATAGCAACAGTTATCCTCATAAAAAACAGATTAGTGATTAACCATCATACCCCCACTTCACATATAGGAATTGGGCTCATCACGTCCTGTCATACACTCATATTATATGAAGGTTTATAAATGTTGTTAGAAATTCCTTCAGACTTGGAATCATGAGACCAATCAGCAGACAAGGGCAAATAACTCTGTCAAGATTTTATATGAATTATAGCACTTCTTCAATTTCAAAGCAATATGTGCGGGTATAAATCACTTTCAGTGACAGTTCAAGTTATCCCCTACCAAAAGGCGGCAGGGGATATGGTTACAGTCTCCGTCCTTCCGTCCCACACTTTGTCCGGCGCCTAACTAAAAAAGTATTTGAGATATCAACTTGATACTTCATAGGTGGATAGATCTCATTGAGGAGAAGTGCAGAAGAATAATAACTTTATCTTTCATAATTTTTGAGTCATTACCCTTTGTTATTTTCCAGCTTAATTTTGTTCCGAGCATAAATCAAAAAGTATTAAGATATCAACTTGAAACTTCATAGGTGGATAGATGTCATTGAGGAGAAGTGCAGTGCACAATAATGATAGCCTTCTATCATGATTTTTGAGTTATTGCCCTTTGTTATTTTTCAGGCTTAATTTTTGTTTGTTTGTTTGTTTATTGGATTTAACATCCCACCGACAATATTTCAGTCATTTGGAGACGATGTCTACTTGAAACAGTATCACGCCATAGACATGTGGCATGATACCACACCCAGTCACATTATCCTGACACTGGGCAAATCAGTCCTGAAACTACCCTTATATGCTGAGCAACAAGCAAGAGAGCTATATCAGTACCATTTTTTATGACTTTGGTATGTTGCGGACGAGGATCGAACCACGACCTCCCGATTCCGGGGCGGATGCTCTGACAACTTGGCCACCAGGACCAGTGCATAGTTTTGTCCAGAGCATAAGTCAATAAGTATTTGAGATATCAACTTGATAGTTCAAAGGTGGATAGATCTTATTGAAGAGGATTGTGGTGCTCAAGAGTGATAACTCTACCTTTCATAATTTTTTAGCTTACCTGAGCACAAAGTGCCCAAGGTGAGCTATTGTGATCGCCCTGTGTCCGGCGTCCGTCGTTGTGCGTCGTCAACAATTTTCTTTAAACGAAATCTCCTCTGAAGCTGCTGGACAGAATTTAATGAAACTTGCAGGAATGTTCCTTGGTGAGGCTCTACAAAAGTTGCTAAAATAAAGTGATCCATGAAGAACTCTGGTTGCCATGGCTACAAAAGAAAAATAATTTGAAAACTTTAAAATATCTCTCCTTCAAAACTATGGCCAGATTTCAAATAATTTGGTACAGATGTTCTTGGGTCAACCTCTACCAAGTTGCTAAATTATTCCGATCCGTAAAAAAAATGGCGCCAGGGCGGGCTTATTTGCCTATATGATATATAAGAAACCTTTAAACAACATCTCTCTGAAACCACTGGACAGAATTTGATTAAACTTTGCAGGATGATCTTGGGTCAACCTATCACAAAAGTTGCTAAAATAAACTTGATCCATGTAGAACTCTGGTTGCCATGGCTCAAAAGAAAAATAATTTGAAATTTTAAAAATCATCTTCTTCAAAACTACTGGCCAGATTTCAAAATAATTTGGTACAGATGTTCCTTGGGTCACCCCTACCAAAGTTGCTAAAATTATTCCCATCCGTAAAAAACATGGCCGCCAGGGCGGGGCTTATTTGCCTTATATGTATATAGAGAAACTTTAAAAAACATCTCCTCTGAAACCACTGGACAGAATTTGATTAAACTTTGCAGGGATGATCCTTGGGTCAACCTTCACAAAGTTGCTAAAATAAACTTGATCATGTAGAACTTGGTTGCCATGGCAAAAAAGAAGAAAAAATGAAAACTTTAAAATATCTTCTTCAAAACATTACTGGCCAGATTTAAAATAAATTGGTACAGATGTTCCTTGGGTCAACCTCTACCAAAGTTGCTAAAAATTTTCCGATCCGTAAAAAAATGGCCGCCAGGGCGGGCTTATTTGCCTTATATGTATATAGGAAAACTTAATCAACATTTCCTCTGAAACCACTGGACAGAATTTGATTAAACTTGGCAGGGATGATCCTTGGGTCAACCTTCACAAAAGTTCCTAAAATAACTTGAGCCTATAGAACTCTGGTTGGCAGGCAACAAAAAGAAAAAAATATGAAAACTTTAAAAATCATCTGCTTCAAAACTACTGGCCAGTTATGTCGGGGGTTATGCCCCTTTCAATGCAAAAAAGGCTATATTTCACATTGTTTGCCTTCTAGCATTTTTATTTCTTAACCAATCATCTCTAAAATTTGTGACAATTTAAGTGTCATAAAATTTTGAATTTTGGCTGATATTTGCCCTTTAGGACAGGGGTTATGCCCTTTGAAATGATAAAAATGGCTTATTTGGCTTTGTTTGCACTCTAAGTAATTTCTGAAAACCTCAAATTTTACTGTTTACGCCTCAGCATCTCTATTTCTAAGCAGTATGTTTAGCATGTTTGGCATTGAGGGCTATTTATCTCAGGTGAGCGATTTAGGGCCATCATGGCCCTCTTGTTTATTATTGCCTTTTGTTATTTTCCAGGCTTAATTTTTGTCCGGAGCATAAGTCAGAAAGCATTTGAGATATCAGCTTGAAACTTCAAAGATGGATAGATCTCATTTAGGACGAGTGCAATACACAAGAATGATAATTTTACTTTCAAAAAATTTGAGTTTTTGCCCTTTGTTAATAAGTGAAATAGTTAAGGTGAAGGAAACAATCTTGAGAGGTCACAGTGACCTTAACATTTTACCTGTAGATCTCAAAATAGGGGAATTAGTAGGTCTTCACATGGGTTTCATATCTATTATCACTTTAAACATAAGTCTTCATTACCAAATAATTTTAAAAAAAAGAAAAATATTATTGTACTCTCCAACACATCTTCTTATGAGCAAGCATTTGGCGTGGGATGGCCATGTCAACATGGCTCTTGTTGTTTATTAGTATTTATAGAGTCATTGCAGCAAAATGGTTGTCATTTAAACTCCTTATGTTTTGATAAAATGCATCAGGATTGATGTGGTCTAGGAAATATTCAACTACATTTTTAGCTTGACTATTAGAAGAATATGAGAGCTATTGTAGTCGCCCTTGCGTCGGCGTCGCGTTGCAGCTTTTGGTTAAAGTTTTGCATGCAAGTTACTATCATCCTTATATCTCAATAACCATTTATGGTATTGACTTGAAAGTTTATAAATCTGTTTAGGGGCATCAGACAACCAAGGTAGATAACTCTTGACTGAATTTAATATGAATTATGGCCCCTTTTTAACTTAGAAATTATGGTTAACCCTTTCCCTCATATAGACTCATTTTGACACACTCAATAGGTACCACATAAAGCATGATCTGCAGAAGGCCAAACTGAAACCTTACCAAATTTAATTGTAAAATCCTCATTACCAGACCACTGAGGAGCAGCGAACAGCATAAAACCTGATCAGCCTGCGAGTTACTCACAGGCTGATCTGGTTTATGCTGTTCGCATAGGTCTTTTCATGGTATCCTCTATGAGGGAAAGGGTTAAAGTTTTGCATGCAATAGAAAATTTTGTTAAAGTTTTGTGTGCAAGCTACTATCCAGTTTGTATCTCAATAACCATTCATGGTATTGACTTGAAAGTTTATGAATATATTTAGGGGCATCAGACAACCAAGGTAGATAACTCTTGATGGAATATATTACAAATTATGGCCCCTTTTTAACTTAGAAATTTTGGTTAAAGTTTTGCATGCTTATATCTCAGTATCCAGGCATGCAATTGATTTGAAACATCTTTAATGTGTTTAGGGTTATCATACTATAAAGGAAGATAACACTTGATGGAATATAATAAAAATTATGGCCCCCTTTTAACTTAGAATTTTGGTTAAATTTTTGCATTCAAGCTACTATCCAGCTTATATCTCAGAAATTGCTTGTGGAATTGACTAGAAAGTTAAGGAGTGTCTTCAGGGGCATCAGAAAACCAAGGAGGATAACTTTTGGACTGAATTTTATGCAAATTATGGCCCTTTTCTTGCATGGATTTTTGGTTAAAGTTTTGCATGCAGTGTTATTATGCTTTTGTCTCAGTAACTAGGCATGGGATTAATTTTAAGCTTCATAAAAATATTAAGGGGTATCAGACTATCCAGGTTTTTCATTTTTGCCTATTATTATGTACAGGGTATGTGAAGGGCAAGAATTGAAATAGATTTCATTTGATTTACCAACAAGCATTTTGAATAGTCGAGCGTGCTGTCCTCTGACAGCTCTTGTTTTATTTATTTATTTATTTATTATACCCCCACTACCCTAGGGTAGGGGTGGTGCTATATAGAAATCACTTTGTCTGTCCATTGGTTGGTCTGAAAGTCCCAAAATTTTTTGTCTGAGCTCTAACTTAACAATGCCTCACTGGATTTCCAAATGGTTTGGCACAAATGTTCACCATATTAAGACAGAGTGTCGTGCAGAAGAACCAGATTGCTAGCTCAAAGGTCAAGGTCATACTTAGAGGTCAACAATAGAAATCATTATGCATGTTCTGGCTGTAACTTAATTTAGGATTGTTGGATTTTCAAATAGTTTGGTACAAATGTTTACCATATTAAGATGGAGTGTCATGCAAAAGAACCAGATTGCTAGCTCAAAGGTCAATGTCATACATAGAGATCAACAATAGAAAATCAATACCAATATCTTGTTTATGGATGATTACTCCTTATGTATTGATATTTTCTTTCTAACATCTTCTTAAGATAAATTAAAGACCTTCATAATATTCATTTCATAGAAGAATTATAAACTGTTATTAACTAACTGACTTTGTGTTTTGCTGTGCTTAAAATCCAGACAATCTCTAAAATGGTCAAACTTATGTGACAAAGGTTACAGGCTACATTTTCCTGCATGCCAGGACCATATTTTAGTCACAGACTTTGATGGGTATGTCAGCTGGTAAATAACATCAATATGTTATTGACTGACAAGTAACAGGATAGTGGTAGTAAAAACTATGAACTTTCTAACCTTGTGGTTTTTCATTTTGGCATTGTCTATTTGTACACCCATTTTTCAGTTACAGCAGAGTTCTGGGTTCCTTACTTAGAAAGTAATCAAAACTGGGGTGCTTGTCATAAAATCTAGAGCTGTAAGAATACATCGGGTAGCAGATACGAATACACATCATGATACAGGGTCATGAATATGAATATTTATTCATGAATATGAATACACCCTGGTATAATGCAGAAAGACAAACTGAATTCAGGCTGCACATATTTTGAAGTGATTCAGTGGCTGCTATCTCGTCAATCATATAAACAGTATTCCCAATGATCATTGAATGAAAGGAAACTAATTCGTTTGAAAAAATATTTGATAAAAAATGAATTGTTTGAAACGTGACCAAACAGAATTGTTTGAAACGTGACCAAACATTTCATTTTATAAAATAAGAAATTAACTTGTACTTGGAGTGAGAACCGGTAAACACTGTTGACAATGGCATTGCATGTGATCAAAGTTTTTAAGCAAAATATAATTACAAATTTTTTTTTAATAAACCAGATGGTCCATATACAATAATTACTGGTAGTTTTCTTTTACATATAAATAGGTAAGATTTATTTTATTGTTTATACTGTGTGTTTCTTATTTTCTAATTGTTTTCCATGTTTTTCATTCAATATTTATTATCATATCAGGAACACGCAAGAAGTGTCAACTAAGACAGAATTTAAACTGACAAATCAATGTTATCAACAATGGACTTGTTATTAGGCTACTGTACATGATATTCAAATATCAAATTTTTTTTTTGGTTTCTAACTGGTTTCTGATGTTTATTTACACTTTAACAATCTTAATCTACAAAACAGATAACATACATTTTGTGAAAAGATAATTAGTGCTATAGTACTTTTTAATCTCTACAGAGATCCACTAGAGATTAGTTATCTTTGGGATCTAAATCAGTTTCTTGAAACTTTCTTGTAAAAGGTTCATTTAAAGACAGTTAATTTGGCCATTACACAATGTCATGGTTGCAGCAAGCTTTTAGCAAGCTCTACAAAAATATCCAAAGGAACCTGTATGAAAGAATCAAAAGTACTGTACTGATTGGCCATCTAGAGATAAGTCTCGACTGTACTGTACTGTACCAAAATGTGTAAGAGTACACTGAAGCTGATACATTTACCACACCTGTCTAAAAGAAACTAGCAGAAGTCAAGCACTGGACTTCTCGGACACTGATTAATAGGTTGTTATTTGCATAACCGGTTTATCAGTTGTTATAATCCCCGCAAACGGAGTTTTAGGGGGGGGGGGGTATGTAGGAGTCAGTCTGTCGGTCTGTTGGTTTGTCAGTATGTCCGTCCATCCCAAAAACTTGTGATGCAAACTTCTTCTACATTTCTTATCTGATTCAGTTCAAATTTTGTTTGTGCATTGATAATCAGTGGAGAGGTGCGTAACATGAATTTCACTTGAGTTATCTCAAAGATTACAGAGTTTTTGCCCCTGATTCGACTCTAAATATCTTGTGACGCAAACTTCTTCTACATTTCTTATCTGATTCAGTTAAAATTTTGTGTGTGCATAGATAATCAGGTGGAGAGGTGCGTAACATAAATTTCACTTGAGTTATCTCAAGGATTACAGAGTTATTGCCCCAGAGTCAACTCTAAATATCATGTGACGCGAACTTCTGCATTTCAGAACCGATTCAGTTCAACTGTAACTCTACCTGGTCCCATTTTTTTAATTATCTCCATTGCTTTTTTTTTCTTGTCCCGAATATAACTCGAATATTATACATAGTATTGACTTGAAACTTAAAATGTAAACAGATGGTGACTAGGAGAAGTGTGGTATCCAAGATCTGTAACTCTACACTTTTAAACTACTGTACCAAACAACCATAACTGACTCTCTATCCACTTTAAATTAAGACTTTACTTACTTATTACTTATTTACTATCATAACCAATATACTATGTATACAGGTTCTTATCTATGCTCCATCTGGAGCCTGGCTCCTCCAGTATCAAAGCATTTCGGGTGGTATTATTCACCATCAGTGTTATCTCTGGTTACTTAGTTTGTTGTAAATATTTGGTTATTTGCCTAGCAAATAACAAATATGTATTGAAATACTGGCAATATTCTGTGCACTGAATACATGAGTGTATTGTTACACCTCTAGTTGCTAGTATTTCAGTTGGAGTCTTGAAATTCTGCAGGTAGATATATCTGCTTGTGAACTTTGGTGCTAGGTGTTTTAACTCCGCTCTCATCCAGTAACAGCAGAGTAATGGGCCCTTGCATAGATTGTCCATAAAACTTTGTGTTCTGCAAATCTCTTAAAGTTTTTTTCATTTAGTGTCTTAAAATTTAAGGGGCAGTATATCTGCTTGTAATCTTTTACACCAGTGGTTTAATTTGCTGTAGAGCTTCTTGCCCTTTACTTAAAATGTACTCAAAACTTTGAATGCCTGTCACAAAATCTTGTGTTTTATGTATCTCCCTGAGTATTTCAGTTGAGGTCTTGATATTTTAGAGGAAGGCATATCATCATGTAAAGACATATGCCTCACATGTTTTTGTAAAAGGAAGAAAAACAACAACAACAATACAGCCCTTTAGTTGAAAGATTTTAGGGAGTATGTACGAATGCGTTTGTCGGTTCAACTTAGAATTTGCTAAAAGTACCTTGTCTGATCAGTAAGATTTCTTATCCTGTGTCAAAGTGCTATGTGGGGTATCAATTAACACCAGTGATATTTCTAGTTTTTTTTTTGCTTTATTTGTTGAGGATATCAGATTTATAGATTTGCATGATTTAATTTAGATAAACTAATGTTTTTTCTTTCTTTTTTCTTTTTTTTTTTGGTTATTGATGATGGAAGACATTTGAGACCCTTTGTAAAGCAAAGAAAATGAATAATGTTTTTGAATCTTTAGGAGATGTGTCAATGAGATACTTGACTCTACTTCTCCAGAGAAAGAAGTAATTCTATCCAGCTTTTGTTTTGGACTGGGTCACAGACTGATGTATTTTAATATGTTGTTCTAAAATCTGACAAACATGTCTTTATTATCCTTTTTATTTTCATTCTAGACTAGCTGTGTTTTCAGATGACTATAAAGAGCTTTATTGAAGAAAAAAAACCTGTTTTTTTATCATTTGATCTCACTGTTTTAATCTATAAGAGTAACTGTATTAAGAACAATTGATGATGCACAGCAAACTAAATCAAATTTAATCTATAAACTGTGATAAAGCATGTTGCAACAGGGGATGCATTCTTTGTTTTTGAAGGCAGACTGTTGGGAACAATAAAGAGAGATCAAATTAGGATGGATACTGTGACTTTCAAATCACTCTTAGTCTATATAGCTAACAGTAATAAGATACATTCTTACATTCTTATTTACTCATGCATTTACTTGCAGATATTTTTTATGTGTTTCTGAATGTCTTTTGTGCTTATGATGGGTTTTTTTTTTTTTATAGCTGTTTGATATGGTATGTGAGGCAGATGACTTGCTTTTTGTCTGGGCTGTTTTGACAGAACCAAAAAACATTCCATGTAAAATATTTGTGAGAACAAAGTAAAGATATTGTATATTAATGATATTGCTGACCACATCTCATCTGCTTTTTTGCCAATGATTGTGTTCTATACTGCCCAATTATTCTGAAAAAGACCAATGTTGATCATGATGGTAAAACATTAAGATCATCATCAAACAATCTACTGAAGGTACCAAAACCACATGTAGAACTATTTCGTCAAAAGTCTCTCATTCAGGCCAAAACATTGGAATTCTATACCTGCAAATATTCGTAAAATTCCATATTCATTTGAATTCCCGACAATTGTATACGAGGGTTGTCCCAGAAGTATGTAGACT
>CM037785.1:3788412-3838412 GCA_021229015.1 Solen grandis
AAAGCACGCAAATTTTAAGGATGACCTTTAACCTTTATACTAATACTTGAGTAAACTGTTCTGAATAGCTGTCTCTCTGACTGCCGTGTCCTACAGATTCTGTTTACATGTAGTCAAGTCTCTGTGTGTCTCATGACTAACATTTCTTTTCTTAACAGCAGAATGAGCAGGTAAACGTGTGTTGTTACCATGGTATCATGGGGTATCAGATCTTCTAAAATATGCTCTGTGCTTGAAGGGGTGTAAAATTCCACACACTTGCTTGCCATGGTGAATGAAAAAACAAATTATTTCTTCGTTTTTTTCTGGAAAGACACCCACAAATTTGAAAAGGGCAAGCAATAATTCAAGGAAGTTTACACCCCTTTAGACTTGTTTTATCAAAATCCGTTTTAATGAAGTTTTGCAATGAAGCTTTTAATGTTTTATATGCCTGTTGAAGATGGGATGTATCTCTAACTCAAACAAACATGAAAACATATTAAGCAAACTTGGTCACAATGTATATGGGCACAGTATCTCTTCCTTTTGATAACCAGCCAGATTGTTCCAGACACTTTGGAGTTATGGCCCTTGAATTGATGAAAGATGGTTTAATTCACAGTGTCATTCTTCTTCTTACAAACATGAGCTGATCTTGTCCAAACTTGGTCACAATGTGAATTGGCACCACAATATCTCAACAGGTTTGATAACCATCCAAAATGTCTTGAACACTCCAGAGTTATGGCCCTTCAATTTGATGAACAATTTCAAAATTAACAGTGCTCTCTAACACTGACAAATGTGAACCAATCTTTACCAAACTTTGTCACAATTTTAATTTGCACAGTATCTTAATCATGTTGATAAACCAGTCAGAATATCCCAGACACTCTAGAATTACGGCCCTTGAATTAATAAACTTGCAGGACGGGCGTATATATTTTGCAATAACCAGCTCTCTTCTTCATAAAGTAAAAAAACTGCCTTAATCAGCTTCTACTCTAAAACTTAATTTCATCAGCAGTACAACCCCTCACCACAAACTATGTAATTTTCAACATTCTTTGTAATAAAGTTAAGATTGAATCATTTGATAATTAAAGATGAGGCTTACCAATTTAATCATGTAGGTATGTAGTTTGATTTCACAACATAGAGTAAAATTAATTATAGGATGATATTTGTGTATTGCACTGAATCAGCTCAGTGTGTAGGTGAATAATAACCTGACATTTGCACTGTTGAAAGGTCATTGAAAGGTCATTAACTGTTGACCTCAGTCCAATCAGTACAAGAGTGTGAAGATCTGTTACTCCATGATATGTATTGTTCAGACATTAACCTCTTCTGCACCCACAGTGTATACACCCATGTGACAAGATATATCAGTCTTCTTTGTGCAGTCAGTATTCATGATTTGTTTTTCATATTGTTATCCCACTAAGTATACACTCCAATAATCTGTCAAAACATTTGGATCATATTCAAAGTTAACTTGAGTCATGATAATTTGTGTATGATTATGTAGCTCTAATGTTTAAGTTAATATGTCTAAAGCTCTAATGTTTAAGTTAATATGTCTAATTTATTTTTCACTATTTGCTGTTACACTTTGGTGCTTTGTATATAATAACCGAATATTGTAAGTTCAGAATGAGATTCCTATGAACTGACATGCCACATTTCATATTGTACATAATATTTTCCATAAACATTTCTCCTTCCATCATTCTTTATCCATCTCCCAGGTTTTTGGTTTACTTTATTTTTTGACAACCTGACTTTCCTTCGTTCTTGTATTTCTCCAGAATCTCATCTTTCATCCTTCATGTTCCTGATTTTGCCCAGAGTAATAAGGATCTATAGCTGCTTCTGATCAAAAGATTAAGAAATATCAATTAATAACATATCATACCCAAGAGGATACAATGTTATCTCACTCATTGTGATATATATTTCCACCATGCCTACTTTAACAATGCATTGACTGAGCAGGGTTTAAAGGATTAAAAACAATGTTTAATTGACAAAAACAAGTCATGAATATTCATGAGGTGAAGGGTCAATGTTTTTAGCTTGACTATTCGAAGAATATGAGAGCTATTGCAGTCAACCTTGTGTCGGCGTTGGCGTTGCAGCCTTTGGTTAAAGTTTTGCATGCAAGTTATTATCAACATTATATCTCAGCCTTATATCTCAATAACCATTCATGGTATTGACTTGGAAGTTTATGAATATGTTCAGGGGCATCATACAACCAAGATAGATTACTCTTGACTGAATTAATTAAAAATGATGGCCTCTTTTTAACTTAGAAATGTTGGTTAAAGTTTTGCATGCAATAGAAAATTTGGTTAAAGTTTTACATGCAAGCTACTATCCAGCTTATATCTCAATTACCATTCATGACATTAATTTGAATGTTTATGAATATTTTAAGGGGCATCAGACAACCAAGGTAGATAACTCTTGTCTGAATTTAATACAAATTATGGTCTCTTTTTAACTTAGAGATTTTGGATCTTGCTTGCAAGCTATTTTTATCTAGACATGGGATTAATTTGAAACATCTTTAATATCTTTAGGGATATCATACTATCAAAGTAGATTGCATTCCATTGTATGGAATATATGAAAATTATGCCCCAGTTTTAACAGATATTTTGGTTAAAGTTTTTCATGCTTATATCTCAGTTACCAGGCATGGGATTGATTTGAAACTGATTTTATATGTTCAGTGGTATGACACTATTGAGGCAGAAAGTTTTTGACTGAAATAATGCAGGTTATAGCCCTTTTCTAACTTTGAATTTTTGGTTACAGTTTTGCATGCACAGTGTCTCAGTTATTAGGATGGGATTGATTTTATACTTCATAAACATATTCAGGGGATCAGACTATCATGGTATATCATTTTGACTATTATTATTATATACAGGGTTTGTGAAGGGCAAGAAATGAAATAGATTTTATTTGATTTACTAACAAGCATTTCGAATAGTCAAGTGTGCTGTCCTCTGACAGCTCTTGTTGAGGCTTGTTATGTCTCCCTCCAGATGGTTGTGGTTTCATGGACACCTCCCTTTGAAAGACACATTAATCTGTAATATTGTTCTTTGTTTTACCTGCTGGATAATTTGATTTGTGTTTCTACGAGAAACACTCACTAAAGTAAAATTCTTTTTTCTTTTAGCTTCCTATTTTACTTTAAGGCTGATCCTCAGGATTGACATGGTCCTGGCATCTCAATCTTAGAACTTAACCTTTTGTGATTACAACCAATCTTTAAAAGAAAATCTTAAAGTATCATTACTTTTTCTTAAATTAAAATCCATATTTTATTTTTTTCCCAATTACTGTGTTTTATAATATACAAGTTCTGATAGATCAGTAAGTCATTGACATTGCTAAGATTGTAAATACCATGCATTTAATCTCTCTCTTAAATACAGCTATGTTAGACATTTTTACATAGTCCTTATTTTGCAGTTGCTTGTGGGGGCAAAATTGTAAAAAATAAACCATTGTTAAATATGACTTTGTATGTACAGAAGTTTGTACTGTAAATTCCTTATTTGGTGTTACTAAGTGTTTAATCTTTAATATGGATCATTTTGGTGACATATATTTTTAGATTAATCTTGAAAAAAGGAGGTTATCAGACTGAAGTATTTTTATGGGGTTTATAGTCATGTGGATTAAACCATCCATAAAATGAATGAAAATAATGATTTTCTAATATTTAATGGTCATGTGGTATGTATGTTCAGGCAGAGACTGAGCTACAGAAGGCAGCAGCTGATGCCTCCATCGGGTTAAAGGGTCTTAATAAACAGATGTTGCAGTTTGAGAAAGAAAAAATTGTAGGACTAAAGGTAAGATTGTGGCACAGTGGTCTAGTGTGAGGTTCTAAGGGTTAGAAGGGTCCATTATATCCCCAGTAATATCCCCCCTGGACGAGAATCTTTCAAGTCTGTAATGGGTTTACTATGCAGGAAATATCCAGTTGGGTTCAAATTAAGTTTTTTTTCAGAGTAACTTGAAATATTTTTTATTTTTTGCTCTTCTCAACTTAATCTTTTTTTGCTCACCAGAGCACAAGTTGCTTAAGCTTAGCTATTCTGATAACCCTATGTCAGTAGTCCATCATATGTTGTGTTTTGTCTGGTGCCAACAATTTTCTTAAATGAAATCTCCTCTGAATCCAATTAAAAGACTTTGATGAAACTTGGCATTGGCTCTTCACATATCTTGCTAAATAATCTTTATCCAGGCAAAAATCTGGTTGCAATTGATAACAATAGAATTTCATTAAAAATAATAACATTTATCCCTTATGGGTTTTTACCCCCCCCCCAATTGACTTAAAACTTTGATGAAACTTACAGAAATCAATTCCCCCCCCCCCCCCCCCCACCGAAATTTCCATGTGCCCCGAAATTGTTGGACTCTCTATATGAAGAGGTACAAAGATAAAGAAAGAACAGCAATTGTACCCCAGTTTTAAAACTCATTGGGTACCTTGTTTAAAGATTTTCTCCTCTGTAATGCTTATAATTTAATTCATTTGGCAAAAATGGTCACCACAAGGACTTATAGATTTATATCATAACAAGTAATATATTGTTACATGCAATATTGTTGCAATTAGAGTTTGCTATGGACCGCCATCTAAAAAATGAATTCAAACCAATTAGAAGAATATGTTACTTATAATCTCCTTTTACAATAATGTCCCTACAATTTTTGCTCTTTTTCTATTATTTTACATTGTTGTTGACATTATTTTACAGCAAATCCTGGCCGACTTTGTGAGTATAGAGATGGTTTTTCATGCCAAGGCTATAGAATACTACTCACAGTGTTTTGAAAATCTTGCCATGGTGGATGAAGACATGGATCTTGAGGTGGGTAAATGTATTTACATTTTACTGCCCCTCAACAATTTTACTTTCCATTAAACATTCTTCATGTATGTCAAGGTAAAAGAAACTTCAAAGTTAGAAAGAAAAACAAGGGGCAAGTTGCTTTCTGTTAGTGGGTGGATCTTGAGACCAAACCTTGTCTGAGTGATAAACTTAAGATCTAAGTAACCCGCTTTTTGTACCTACTAGCAGCTTAGTACCCAAAAGGGCAACTGTTACAAATGGTATAAAAACTTTGATTAATATTTATTTGATTCTTTGGTCTTAAACTCGGTGCTATTTTTGTTTGTATCTTGTGGTAGATCCCATTGATTTCTCAGCGGTCCAAAGGTCACATGATAAAATCTGGCAGACAATATTTCATCAAGGTCTTGTTATTTTGATGCTTCAACCTCTTAAACTTTATGTGACATGTGAAGTGGTAATACTTACCTTGTATTATTTCATTGCCCATCTTTATGAAGGAAATTGTCTTTTTGATATTCATGTTTTAGAGATGCTATCAATTCAAGAGACAACTTTTTTTTTTCAGCATACTTATCTTATCAAATATGCATTTGATAGTTTTGTTAATTGTTGAAGGAAGGTGGTGATAGCTAAAGTTTTATAATGGCCTAAACATTTTGCAAACATCTTTTGTTATCATACAGGCAACATTGTAATCCTTTCTATCAGTTGGTAAGAACAATATGATTTTGCTGTCTAATGGATTTAAGAAGTTAATCATGAATGTCTTTCAGGAGTTTGGGAGGAAGCTGGCGTTATCTCAGGGCTCCACACTGGAACTAGGGGGCACAATGGGGGGAACTCTAGGGGGCACCTTAGGGGCAACACAGCAGACCATGGAATCAACAGGGATGACATTGGGGTCCACCATGGGGAGTTCTTCTGAGTACACCTCTACTGGTGCATCATACACGTATACGTACGGAGAGTCCACATCCTCCAGCGCAGAGAAACGAGTACGCATCCAAACTGTAGGTGTAAGTTGTACTATAAAGGAATAGATGTGTGCAGGTGCTTGTTGGTATTGTCAGGTGAAGTTGGTGCGGAGTTGTAATGTACCTAGATAATTGAATCTGGGATTATTTGTGTCAGTCTGGGGACTAGTTGTAGCAGAAGATTGGTGTATGTTCTTTATGGAGGTAATAACAGCATCAGTAACCACTAGCATTAAGGTAATAAAGTTTAGATATACATTAAAAGTAATTTGTGGTAGTTTGGAATAAGTTTCTTTTAAAATTGGATCCATGCAATTTGTTGGTAAAAATTTTTGTAAGACTAAGAAAAACTAAGAAGAAAAAAAATATGTAGAATTTGAAATCATAGCAAAGTGATGAAGTTAACTTTAAGATCAAGATTCAATATTTTTTCCAAAATGATATTTTACTAAAAATAGATTTTTTTTCAAAACATTGAAACTCTGTAAGGAGTTGGTCAAGGTATTTGCTTGAGAAGTTATGCTATATCTAATGGCTTTATCTCCATATCACTTGAGTACATCTTCCCCCACCAACAACCTTTATCCTGTTAGTATGCCCAGCTAAGAGAACATGCCCTCTCCAAACTCTTTAACTGCTTTAGCTACACCCCTGATGACACCTTCCAAATAACCATGGCAATATGTAAATAATAAACAACAGCATGTGCATGCCTTACTAGTGAGGGTATCTATACCTTTATGTACAATGTTACGCCAGGTGATCTGATCCAGTACTAACAGTGTATCATCATCAAGTGTTCATTATAACAACTAACTGTGTATCATCAGCTAACTCCACTTACTTTCCCTTTTCATTTAGCATGCTGTCCACCAGTCAAAACAAATAACAGTCTTATCTCTATCAGAATCTAACCTCTTGTTTATTATTGCAATATATTAATTAAAATCTTACAACAGAAATCATGCTTTATGTAAATGCCTATTCACACACATTTAACAATGATTCCCTCAGTCTTGATTGTTTTCTGACGATCTCTCATTACAGTTTTATTATACCCCAATATACTTATATTGGAGTCACAGCTGTCCTGTCCACTGTAGACAAAAAATCTGTAAAAAAACATGGTGTATATAGTGAAATCTTGAAAAAAGACATCTCCTTTGAAACTGCTGAACAGAATTTGATTAAACTTGGCAGGGATGATCCTTGGATGAAGTTTCACAAAAGTTGCTAAAATAAACTTGATCTATATAGAGCTGTGGTTGCCAAGGGAATGGAAAGAAAAAATAATTATGAAAATTTTTAAAATCATCTTTAAAACTAATGGCCAGATTTCAAAATACTTTAGTACATATGTTCCTTGGGTAACCCTCTACCAAACTTGCTAAAATTCTTCTGGTCCGTAAAAAACATGGCTGCAAGGGTTAGGGATAATTTACTGTATGTGTATATAGTGAAAACTTTAAATGACATCTCCTCTAAAACCGCTGGACAGAATTTGATTATACTTGGCAGGGATAATCATTGGGTGAACCTTCATATAAGTTGCTAAAATAAACTTGATCCACGTATAACTCTGGTTGCCATGGCAATGAAAAGAAAAAAATATGAAAACTTTAAAAATCATCTCCTCTACTGGCCAGATTTCAAAATGTTTTAGTACAGATGTTCTTAGGGTAACCTATACTCAGGTGAGTGATCCAGGGCCTCTATGGTCCTCTTGTTTTTTTTAAAAAATATTTATCATCCATGCTATTTTTCGGCTACCCTTGCTTAGATTTCAGTGAAAAATCTTCTTTTGCATATAACACTTTGAGTAAATTTTACTGAACTGTGTCCCTTTGTTATTTTCATGTTTGTTTTGTCACAACTCGGATTTTATCCAAGCGTATGATTGCCCTTACCTTAATTCATACATATTTTACGTCACACCAGGGATGATTACCAAGTAGAGCTGTTACTTAATTTTGTCATTACTATATACCACTTGAAGCTCATAAGTTCTTCCTTTTCTTGTGACAAAGCTTACACTAGAATAGAATTTGACATGTGTCACAGTGTTACCTTTTTCCCCATGATTCAGCTGTGTCAGTACTCATTAGGCAGCATTAGTATCTTTGGGTATGCATCATCTTCAGTGATAGGACTTGTTAGTCCCCTACCGGTGTTCACACCGGAGGGGACTATAGGTTTGCCCTCTGGTTGTCCGTCCGTCTGTCCGTCTGTCAGTCCCGCGATAACTTAATAACTAAGCAAGCTAACTTGATGAAACTTGGTATATGACTAGATGGCAATGTGTAGATTATGCACGTCATTTTATTTTTGTTCTTCGACTAAAATTGTGGTAAAGTGAAAATATGGCAAAAATGGGATCCCGCGATAACTAAGCAAGCTAACTTGATGAAACTTGCTATATGACTAGATGGCAATGTGTAGATTATGCACATCATTTTATTTTTGTTCTTCGACTAAAATTGTGGTTGCTATGGTAACAGATAGTGAAAATATGGCAAAAATGGGATCCCGCGATAACTAAGCAAGCTAACTTGATGAAACTTGCTATATGACTAGATGGTAATGTGTAGATTATGCACATCATTTTATTTTTGTTCTTCGACTAAAATTGTGGTTGCTATGGTAACGGAAATAGTGAAAATATGGCAAAAAATGGGATCCCGCGATAACTAAGCAAGCAAACTTGATGAAACTTGGTATATGACTAGATGGCAATGTGTAGATTATGCACGTCATTTTATTTTTGTTCTTCGACTAAAATTGTGGTTGCTATGGTAACGGAAATAGTGAAAATATGGCAAAAAATGGGATTGATTACCATATTGAGTCAAGGTGGAGCCGGTAGGGGACTTTATGTGTTGCATACAACACCAGTTACTTGTTATTATTTAATGTAAACTCATTAATCATCATATATCATGTACTGTTAATATTGATATTATCCCTTTACCACATGAATATTCATGTACAAATTTATGAATTAGATGAGTGTTTATTAGTCCCCTACTGGTGTAACCAGAGGGGACTATAGGTTTGCCGTCTGTCCGTCTGTCTGTCCGTCCGTCCATCCATCCGTCCTCAAAAACTGGATCCCATAATAACTTAAAAAGTATTGAAGATATTTCTATGAAACTTGAAATATGGATAGATGGCTGTATGGAGATTATGCACGTCTTTTCTTTTTTTTCTTCCTAGGTTGAAAAATCTGGTTGCTATGACAACGAATAGACTTAAAATATGACAAATAAAGCAATATATTGTGGTAACTCAAAAAGTACTGAAGATATTTTTATGAAACTTGAAATATGGATAGATGGCTTATGGAGATTATGCACGTCTTTTTCTTTTCTTCCTAGGTTGAAAAATCCGGTTGCTATGACAACAAATAGACTTAAAATATGGCAAATAAAACAATATATTGTGATAACTCAAAAAATACTGAAAATATTTTTATGAAACTTGAAATATGAATAGATGGCAGTATGTAGATTATGCACATCATTTTTAGCTTGTTTTTCTTTTTCTTCTGACCAAAATTCTGGTTGCTTTGGTAATGGGAAAATTATGTACCTTGCCGGTAGGGGACTCATGTGTTTTTGCAACTCCAGTTACTTGTTTATCAAACTTTAGATAGTATATGAAACCATGGATTTTTTCTTTGTTGTACAGATTGTGTCTAGAATCTGAGCTACAATATTGTATGTGCAAACAAAAGAGACCCTGATATTAGACAGTTCTTTCCAGGTGATGTCTGATCTGGGTTGCCTCTGTTTGCCAAGGCACCAAAACATGTCTATATGAAGTAAAGGGTTAATATGACTTAGTCTAGAAAAATGTTTTCTCTGAATTGTATGAAAAGCTTTTTAATAAAGGTTTGTTATATAATTCATATTTACAATTTATCATTTTATTAAGACCTTCATACCTTTCTTTTATATAAGCAAAAAGTGATACATCTTTAAACCTAAAAACATCTTTAAACCTAAAACTCATTCTATAAATTAGCATGTCAATTTAATTTTCTTGTTTTTCATAACTTAAATACAACATGTTTTAGTTTGTATACACCTGATAAACCTGTAATTATTACACATCAGATAAATCTTTTCACCTCATAGCAATCTATGTATGCTGATGATGATGATGATGAAGATGACGAAGATGATGAGGACGATGAAGATTACGAGGATGAGGAAAACAACAACGCTCATTATTCCAGACCCATCCGACGCAGCTGATCATTTGTTTCTGAAGTAGACGATCTCGCATTATATTTATTATTTATTGAAATACGAGACATTGTTATTCAGCCAGACAGAGACTGAATTTACAGAAATATGACCTTTGACCTCTCTGTATGTTATAGTAGTGACTGCATAGTTGTAGTTAGGGCATTTTTTTAAAATCAAAGTATGGAATAGATGATGCATTGAGGGTAAAGTCAGCTAAAATTATCTTTTAATTACAACTGAATTGCATATTTGATTGAAATAATTGATGAAAGGGTTATTTGCAGTTTCTGTAAGAGCAGTTCAGCTCAGATAAAATAACAGTTGTTGCTTTTTATTTATTTCTATTGAAGTATATTTTTTGGACAAATAATATTTCTCTGTCATTCCTGGGCAAGAATAATGCTTTGTGTTTACTAGCTTTGGAGCAGTCTTTGGTTTTACTCTTCAGTTTTGTTTAAGAGTATAGTCTTGTTGTAAGGGACTGAAAGAAAGTGACTGACTCATCCAGGTGGAGACTAATTGGTTACTCAGGGCAGGTGACTTTTAACACAGGTTGAACTATATTTGAGGTATTTATAGAAATGTTAAAAGTTTGGATTAGTTGAAACCAATTTATTTTTACATAGATTGAGAAACAAGTTCTTACAATGTATATTATCCCTCTTGATGGTAGCCAGGTTGGATCAGTGTGCCTGGGAAGCTCATGAAAAATCATTGCCTCAAACAGTGTTTGAACTCACAACCTTTGGATCCACAGATATGCATGTTACCACCATGGTGCCCTCTTAATTGTGAAGTACTGAGTGAAAGATTGTTTGGATTCTTTCCTAATTAAAACATGTTTAAGGAAAATGGCAGAGAAATTTATGCTTTATCTAAAATGATTCAAAAGAGCTATTTAGTTTGACAGCAGCTGGAGATACGAGATGGTATTTTTTTAATGTGAAAGAGATATTTTGAGATGAAACATCTGTTTTAGGGGTAGATCAAGAGGAAAATAAGAAAATGGAAGGTTGGAAAACCAACTCTAAATAAGATAAAATCCATCTTCCTTTTCTTTTCTTGGAAAAGAATCACTTAACAATATGTTTGAATCTTTTTCGCAACCCTGTGCATCTTTTCCAGCATAAAGACTTGCCATATTGGATTTGTTATTGTTTTTGCATAGAAACAAAGAAAGCATGGAGATAAATGATTGATAGTAGAATGCTGTGTTGTGCATTATATGTATGATGTACCAGGGGAATATTTCAAAGAAAAATCATCTAATTATTATCATTATTGAAGGTTTTGATATATTCTTTTTTTAAATATGATATTGAATTTAGACTGATTAGATTGTATATATGCAGGCCACTTCCTATAAACAGCATTTTTTTGTTTTTAATTGATTTAACAGTCTGTTATTTCACTTGTTATAGGTGGGCATATTTATTAATAGTTATATTTATTCTGAAGTAGATCTGACAACACTGAGATTGATCTTTTAGTTGTATTAAAAATAATCAATTAATGTTAGTTTAATCCTATTTAAAATCCAGAACTACATGTATTTTAAATCTCTTGTAAATTCATGCATATCACAACAATTTTGTAAATTTCATTTGATAATTACATTAAATTTAAGCATTTTTGATAATGAAGATTTGATTTTTTTTTAAGTGACCTAGGAAAAAATTCAGATTTTTTTTAACATTGAAATTTTTTTGAAAGTTGCTTCTGTCAGTAAATTACCAAAAGAGAACTACAATTATTATAGAGTTCACGTCAGATGGTTGTTGTTCTTGTCACAGACTAGGGTCAAACCTCACAGCTTGCCTATTTGTTATATTTATTATACTTTCAAGTTTGAGTAATACGCAGCTATCCATTTATTCATTTGCATCAACTATACTATACATTTCTAAAACAGGTAAACTAGTCAGTAAGTTAATGATATTTTTGATATGAAAGTTTGTATCTTTTTTTGGCAATCTAATAATGATGTTTAAAAAAAACAACCTAGTTTTTCTAACATTTTCTAATACTTGAAGAAAATATAAACCTACTATTTGAATTTTTTTTTAAATTCTGTGTGCGTACATTTGTATATAATTCAGTATTTAAAACAATCTTTTTGTATCATGATGATTATTTTAAGGAAATAAATGATTCACAGTTGTAGAAATGTTTGTATGAAACTGTTTGGTGGAGTATTGTATTTCAAACAGACTAAAGAATTTATTTAAAAGAGAAAAAAAGGCTTTACTAAATAGAATATGAAGGACTACAACAAATTAAGATTATCAGTAACCCCTCTCTTTACACAGTCTGTGTAGTTATCCTGAATGCTACATGTATGTAGTTAGGAAGCTCCTACATTTATTACAGTTTGAAATTTTATCCACACTAATGTGAAGGCCTATATAGATATACTGATCAACATTGTCACAACACTGCTGTTTATTTACAGAATGATCAAGGAATTTATGTCCATGACAAAAATCATGTGTGATATGACAGGTGTGGTTTGAGTCTTATTTCATGGTAACCATGACAAATGCATCATTGGTTTCATTTGTATCCTTAGCCTTTACTTGCGTAAGGTTGAAAACCTATTACATCTATTTTTATTTTCTTTGCAAACAAAGAGCATTATGTCCAAAGACAAACATGTAAGACATGTTATGAAATTTGACAGGCATTGTATCATAATAGAAAGAAGATATTTATTTCACCATTAGGTCATTACGGTAAGGTTTTATGTTTGTATTTAATGTCTTTAAACTAATAAGTTTTCCTCTAACAATTGCTAGAATCAAATATGTCTAGATATAAATCAGAATCTTATTTACTCGTCATTTGTATTTGGAAATTGATGTAACAATGTCATACATGTATTTAAGATTTACAAAACATAATGACACCCATATTTATTTTAAGACACATTACAGAGATGAATAAGAAAAATAAAGGATCACATTTTTTGTAGGTAAGAACAATCATAGGTTTTAAACAATCAGTAATTACGTGTTGCAAATCATTCAGTTTCTCTCATCAGTTTCAGTGTCTGAGAAAATAAATACAACAGAAATATTTAGCAAAAAGTATACTTTTTTTTTGTTTCGAATAGCCATACTCTATATACAAAACATGTCTATATAATTATGTTTCTTTATAGTGTCACTGTGATATATGTATATTATTATACTCTTGTCTGTGATAATTTATTTATCTATTTACATTGTTGTTGTGTTGAAGATGTCCAATTAACTGTAAAGTATCATGGATAGGATTTCTTCTTTTGTGATTCGCTAATCTATAAATTGGGCTTAGAGTTTGGGAACAAGTACTTTTAAGACCATAATGTTCAGGGCATTTTTTCTTTCTTTTACATGTTGAAAATAGAACAGGAATCGCATGAAAAGCTTTATTTTGAACTATTACTTAAACTGACTGTAGATACTTTTTGAAAACAATTCAAATCATTTAAAAATGATTTATTTCAGTTCACCATTACCAGTAGATTTGAAGACCTACCCTTTAGGTCTACCGGTACATTTTGTATAGAAAAATAGAACCAGGAAGGTCATTCTATATTCACAAAAATATGTTAACTTTGTTATTTTTAGACATGACCAATAGCTTTTGTTTGGGAGTTGTATACAAGGTAATATCACTTGTAGCAGGGTCTTAGACCCCTGTGCTTTATTGCTTGGGTGCATTATGCATCATTTCTGATAGGATATCTAATCAAATACATGGCTGTCTCACGTTAACGGATTATGTTGTTAGTTTTATTTGTATGTAGTTTATGTAGTATTGCTTTGTTGCCAGTCTTTTTATTTGCCAAACTGTATGTGATAGAAAATAAACTATTTATATATTAAGTTTTGTCTCCCTTAAATTTTTACCACCCGAAATTTCGACAGAATTTGTATTTTTAGCTCACCTGAGCACAATGTGCTCATGGTGAGCTATTGTGATTGCCTTTTGTCTGTCATCCGTGCATGCGTCCAGTGTAAACAGTTTTCTTTAAACAATATCTCCTAAACCACTGGGCCAAAGTTGATGAATATTGCCTGTGATGTTCCTTGCATGAAGCTCTACCAAAGTTGTTCAAATGGTTCTGGTCCATTGCATATCTTGATCACAGGAGCTAAAATTAGATATTAAAAGTGAAATCTTTAAATATCTTCTTCTCTGTAACTGCAAAGCCTAGAGCTTAGATATTTGGTGTGTGGCATTGTCTTATGGACCGTTAACAAGTTTTTTCAAATCATGACCCTGGGGTCGAAATTTGATTTTACTTAGACTTGCACTGGAAAAAACTAGAAAAAATCTTGTCAAACCACAAGGCCTAGTGTTTAGATGTATGGTGTGTAACATGGCCTATTAGACCTCTACCAAGTTTGTTCAACTCATGGCCCTGGGATCAAAATTGGCCCTGCCCTTGGGGTCACTTGATTAATTAGAAAAATCTTCTTGTCAGAAACCACAAAGCCTAGAATTTAGATATTTGGTGGGTAAAATGGCCTATAAGACCTCTACCAAGTTTGTTCAAATCATTGCCCAGGGGTCAAGTTGGCCCTGCCCTTGGGGTCACTTGATTTTATATAGACTTATTTAGGAAAAACCCTCAAAAGATCTTCTTCTCAGAATTCTCAAAGCCTGGAGTTAAGATGTTTACTTGTGGACCTTCACCAAGTTCAAATCATGGCCCTGGTGTCAATATTGACCCCACCTCATGTGTCACTTGATTTTATATAGACTTACTACAAATTTGGATGACAGGTACAGTTTTTGTATGGAATTTAGATGCTCTTGCTGTACTTCTGCATGATTATGTATTCATTTTGCCTCGTAATACAATAATTTGCATTGAGGGCAATGTTTCTCAGGTGAGCGATTCAGGGCCATCATGGCCCTCTTGTTTATCCAATGATATCTGTGACCTGGTGTAAAGGTCACTTCAGCTATACAAGTACATCGGTAACCTGGTGAGGTCTGCTCAAGTAAGCCATGATGACCGAGTGCATCTGCCCCAGAACTGAAAGGCCATGGGTTTGATACCTAGTTGCCATACACCAAAGTTGTAAACTGTGGTACATGTACTGATAATGTGGCCGTGGTATCATAATGGTATCTAGTGAGTCCCCAGGACTAAAATACTGTATGTGGAATGTTAAACCAAATCTATTCCAGTATAAAACCTATAGACTCTATGGAAGGCATGTTATAAATCTCATCAACCGCCACATGAAATTTTTCTTTAAATGTTAAAAGTTCCAAAACATTTTCTCCTTACAGCAGGTGACACATAAGGATCACTTTTCCGTCCTCTGTTCTGTCTGGCTGTCCGTCACACTTTTCGTCATGCTTAGGCAGGTGAGACATTTCTTTCAAAGAACACTCTTGTTTTTTGTTAGGACCTTTGAAAGTGAAATGTCAGACCAATTCAATATACTGTAGACACGGTCTCTAACATATACAATGCATTTGTTTAGTAAAGCAACCAAAACACTAAAAAATTTCCATTGTACTGTGGTAGGTTGTGCTTTGTAGCTGCAATACTGTAGTTGTTATCGGGCTCTATTCTAGGATCACACACACACCCCATTATGCATATAAAAAAAAGCTTGATTTTGCAGTAATTGTTTATTTCTAAATTGATCAATATATATAAATATGTTGGACTGTATCAGTACAAAGTTCAATGTAAACATGTCATGTCACTAACACATCAATCAGTATCACAGAACTTACAAAATGTGGCATAGCATTACATATAACAAGATAAAAACAAAATAGAACAGAAATCCTGATGCACCTGATGCATTTACTGATAGGTTTAGGTAACCAAATGTAATCAAGTGTATTGGTTTACAAAGACATTAACATAGATGAACAGAAAACAAGATTCAGGTATCAACCTTTATTTCTGCAGGAGATATTCTTTTAATATTTAAGTCCAGATTTCTGGCAACCCAATTAGCAAAATTATATTGGGAACACTGAGCATTTGGGACACCGATCTTTATTCAGGTGACATAACTGATCCCCCTTCATAGCTCACTTCATCATTTTATATAACTTAACAGACACTTTTTAAGACATTATCCTTTAATGCTTTATATGTCAACCAATATTTGAACATCTTAACCCTTTCCCTCATAGAGGAAACCATGAAAAGACCTATGCGAACAACATGAAAACAGATCAGCCTGCGAGTAACTCGCAGGCTGATCAGGTTTTATGCTGTTTGCTGCTCCTCAGTGGTCTGGAAATGAGGACTTTATAATTAAATTTGGTAAGGTTTAACTGTGGTTTTCTGCAGATCAGGCTTTATGTGGTACCTATTAAGTGCGTCAAAACGAGTCTATATGAGGGAAAGGGTTAAGCTGCATCTACAAATCTTGCCATCACCCTATGTTAAACACGAGATGTTTATATCAGACGGCTGTTAAGTCCAACAGAGATCAGCCTGTCCATAATGTGCAGGATGATGAGGCTTTACATTTAGTCACTGGAGATGAAACTTTGTGGAGTAAATATGCTGACAGAATAGCAGTAAAACAGTTATTATCAATAGTACAACCACATGTGTAAAAACAAAAAATAAAATAAAGTGCAATTCCACCTGCAGAAAAAAACACTAACAAAACAGAAATCAGTAAATTAATTGATACCGACACAACTGTAAAATTAAAATGGACGGATAGAAACAGAAACATGAAAGTGCAAAACACTTTTCAATGTCAGCACTTTTTTATACTTCACAATAAAAATAATTACTGGTACCATGTAACTGACAACACAAACTATCAATTATCAAAAACATTTCTTGTGGTAAAAATCATAAAAACATTCATAGAATAGAGTTTTTTGTTGAGTTTAAAAATAGGATAAAACCTGAATAATAGAACTTGTACATACATGATTTTATTTGTCAGACTGAATGATGATTTGCATGAATGTTACCATGAAATATATAATGGACAAATATTCATTCAGGTAATTTATATTTTGTTGATTTATAATTAATTACTCACAAAAATCAAATTATACAATGTACAAAGTATACACTGATATACATTAAACAGTAACATGTATCACAATATTTCTGTATCAAGTCAATTAGACCGACACTGGACTGTCACCTTCCAAACAAGTACCAGTATACAGGAGTACCGGTACCTGTCTTACAGATGTGCCACTTTTTTTTTTCTTCTTTTCCATCAGAAATAATGCATATACATGAAAAAGAAAACAACTATTCTTAAAAATTAACAAAGCTTCAACTCAGAACTAAAATGGTAAAAAGAAACAATATGGTCTTCAAAACACAGAATAATACACATTTTAAACCAATTTAAATCCATACTCTTAAATTACTACCCCTGTCATTCCTATCAAAAGACACACAGAAATGTTCTCATACAAAACATGTGTTCATATGAAATCAAACGTGAACAAACTATACACTTTATATCAAAGTCACATTAGGAGTCAGAACAGAGAGAAGGACACTTCAATACAATAATGCAAGTATTAATACATCCCTTTAAATAGCACCTATAACACTTTAATATAAAAATAAATGATGTCCACCAAAAACCCAACACTTTAAGTCAAAATCAAAATATTCATTTTCAAAAGATTGATGAATATTTCAGAGCAGTAGCTGTACTTCTATACATGTATGTCATTTTGTTCTGACTGATGATTATCTCTAACTATATAATCTGTGTTGAGATCATACTTGACCTATCAGATAAATTCCTACACAGATTTAAGGGATAGCACAAGACACAAAAAATTCATAATCATTTGAAATATGCAATGATACTTATGTTGGCCTTCTGATGTACACAAATACAAAGTGAGTAAATTTCATTTCTGAAGCCATTTCAAGCAATGTCAAATATTTATAAACACGGACATAAGAACTAAACATTCTTTCAGAGATTCGGGGATTAAACTATTTCAACTATATTAAACATCATCAAACATTATGTCATCAAATATAATGTAAATAATTGCTGAAAATCTGATAAATTCTTGTACTGTAATCATGGTCAATGTTTACAATATATGTTTACCACAGAACCATGTATAT
The DNA here is from genome assembly GCA_021229015.1 of Solen grandis. Taxonomy (NCBI): domain Eukaryota; kingdom Metazoa; phylum Mollusca; class Bivalvia; order Adapedonta; family Solenidae; genus Solen; species Solen grandis. Next base: position 3,806,612 of record CM037785.1, read on the forward strand.
ATCAGATTCATCAGGAATTAGTACAAACTAACAAAAATATAATAACATGTATAGGAAAGCTTTGAAGCTGTGAGTGTGACATGCCTAGATAATCAGTGATTCCATTCCCCAGTAGAATAAAATGCCTATATTTTCTATACACAAATCAGTGTCTTTCTTAAAAAAAAATAATCACACATTACTTCTCAAACCACACTGTCAAAAACTTCCTTATCTAACTGTCAAAAGGGATACACATTTGTATCAACTGAATATATTAATTTTAGTGAGTGTGTATTTAGGTATACACATCCTAATAGCCAATACTGGATGGTAATATTTCTATGAAACTTTGTCACTGATCTGTAACCTTGAAGCTCATGGAAATTATATACAATTTCTGTGAATATGAAAAACTGAGTCGGATTTTCGAGAAAAACTTGCAGTTGAAAGATTCATTACAGTAAAACCGGTCTTATCCGACACCCACTGGGACCAAATGACAATGTTGGATAAGACAGGTTGTTGGATAAGGCAGGTCATTATAGACTGAACCTTTAAAATTGATACTACATGTATTTAAATAATTCCAAAAATAATGCTGAAATACATGTGTAAACAAAAACACATGAGAGAAGTTTATCACCAAAGTTAATTAAAAATAACATAACTGATTCGTCAATGTAATTGCTTCAACACCGAAAAATAATGTTTTGCACATGTGTCGGCTAAAGCAGTGTAATTATAGTGCAGTTATCACAAAAGGGACAAAAACTGTGTGTCGGATTACAGGTAAGACAGGTGTCATAATGTTTAGTTTATTTAAATAGGAAAAACGATGGGACCGACAAAGTGTCGGATAATACAGGATGTTGTTATAAACAAGTGTCTTTAAGGACAGTTTGCACTGTATATGATTCCGTTTCAAATTTCATGAAAAAAATCTAAACTTTTCAGGGAAGATAACTTCTGAAAATAAATTATTAGGGGGAGGTAATAAAAGAATTGTCACATGTCATACCATGTCAATATGCCCCAAAGATTTCCATTGTTTGACATTTTCAAAGCTTATACTGTGATGTTATATGTATTGCTTTGATGGAATTGATGGCTATTAGGGTGTGTAAACCTTAAACCTGATTTTTTTGTGTGAAAACTTCCATAATAGTTGTTCAACTTGGATCTAAGGAATTTTTAATATGGGTATTGTGGTTGAATGAGGATCTGGATATCTTTATTTTTGTTAATTGGGAATCTTATATGATATGGTTACATATTACAAAATATGATGGTGGGGTATCATTTTTGTTAACTTTGCAACACACACACACATATATATGTAAAGAAAAAGAAATGAACACTTACTTCCACCAGTGTTGTAGTTAATGCAAATGATGATTAAATGAAACAAACAACATTTTTAAGTCAAGAAAATAAATATGCATATTTGAAATAACTAAAATATGATGATGCAAAATTCATTGCTAACATTTTTGGCTTCAGAATCTTTGTACTATCTTAACCCTTACCACTCATGTATCTCATTGGCTTATAAGTAGAAAACCCCTATCAGTTGCAACTGTACTCAATAGTAGCAACAATATAAAACCTGTTCTAATCAGTAGCAACTGTACTCATCTGTAGCAACAGTGTAAAACCTGCATTCATCAGTAGCAACAGTTTTACATCTGTACTCATCAGTTTTGCATTGTAAAACCTGCATTTATCAGTAGCAACAGTGTAAAACCTGTACTCATTAGTAGCAACAGTGTAAAACCTGAAAACTTTCTCATCAGTAGCAACAGTGTAAAACCTGTACTCATCAGTAGCAACAGTGTAAAACCTGTACTCATCAGTAGAAACAGTGTAAAACCTGTAGCATTGAGTAATGAACAGTACTCATACATTGCAAAGGTCTATTTCATCTATTCCATGTCAGCCACTGTGTAGCAAAGAATTATTAAACAATTTGTTTTCATTATCTTCTGAATCTGATATAATGTGTGCTCCTAAATTATCAGACTGTGGTTCTTTATGAAACAATTATTTATTCTATGACACATCAATGATTTATCTGAATCTTAAATATCTCAGTTAAGACTGGTTTCACCAATTAGAATTTCACCACAATGTACACCATGTAAATTATCCTCATCTCTTGGAGGCAGGCTTCACGGCCTGTACCTGGTAAACTTGGTTTCCTCCTCTATCTGTCTCAACTTCTGTCTCATCTTCATAGCTGTCATCATCTTCCTCTTCATCATCATCCTCGTCATCATCCTCATCTTCATCATCATCGTCATCATCATCATCGTTCATAACGTTCTGCCTCTGAAAGACAAGAACAGGAAATAAACCTACCAGAACTTCATTATTACATGTGCTACTGGTATATAATACAAATTAAAGAAACCAGCATTCTAAAAGTATCACATTAGTTTCAGAAATGCATTAGACTTTTTTAATTATAAAATGAGCTCAAAATTATTTTATTTTCAACTTTGAAAATAATGATGCTTCTTTCAATTTACACTGCCTTTAAAATACAAGACATATAATTATGGACATGTGCAGCTTACTATTCATAAAGACAACAAAACCTAAAAGTTTCATCATTGACAACTGCCAGTTTTGAGGCATAAAAAATGCTTCTCAAGCTAAATGAAAGTTGCCATAATGGTAGCTGCACTCATTTAATATTATTGGTAGACCAGCATATGGTAGGCAATATTGCACCTTAAATTCTAAAATGAATTATAAACCCCATGTTACACTGATATAGAACAAGAGTGTACTTTTGAACATGTGTCACCTGCTGAAGCGTGACTGAAAAAATGTGACGGACAGACAGATGGACAGACAGACTATGGAAGAGTCATCCCTATGGGTCACCTCTGCTTGAAGCAGGTGACACAAAAAGGAGAAGAGTTTAAAATTACATTACTAACTGCAGGTCTTCCATTAGTTGCAGGTCTTGGTGGTTGTTGTCTGACTGGAGTTCCTTGTGTGTCTGCTCGGGGAGTATCCTCGTATGTGGTGTCAGAGTTTAGCGTTGAAACCGATCCTGACCTGGCCATATTCATCCGTGCTACACTGTTGGATGGCCTGATTTTGGATCTAAATTCCTTTTACAGAATAATAAACAAATATATGCAATATAGTTATGAAATTCTGTTCCTACCTTGCTTCACAAATAAATGAAATTAACAAATTATGAAAATAAAGTTTCTTGAAGTTTTCCTCTTTTTACATATAACAGAAGTACCTTAATTCACTCACAATGTCAGACAAAACTATAGACAATGTAATTGTCCAGAAAAGAAATAATGAGTATTATGATTACTATAATCTTAACAATTTCTACCAAAGATTAAACCCAGGGCTTCGTGCAAAAGAATTCCAACTGCTTCTGATATACTTTGGTAATTACCATTCTTTTGTTTGTTGGGTTTAACATCCCACCAACAGTATTTCAGTCATTTGGAGACTATGTCTACTTAAGACAAATATAGTGCTGCCACACTGCATTGTCACGCTGTAGACATGGGGCATGATACCACACCCAGTCACATTAACCTGACACCCGGCCAACCAATCCTGGAAATACTTATATGCTGAGCGCCAAGCAAGGGAGCTGTACCAGTACCATTTTTTACGACATTGGTATATCGCAGCCTGGGATTGAACCCACAACCTCCCACTCCCAAGGCAGATGCTCTAACCACCTGACCACCAGGGACGGTGTGCGTTAATCTTCAAAACAGAAGTAGTCAAAGTTATCTTAAGAGGCTTGTCAAAGGAATACAAGAAAGTTGCTGATTGGACAGATGGTTGATAAATGTTATTTATAGTGTCTTCAGATGCTTTTTTGAAACAGGTAGGCTGCTTAGTGCAGATGATTGCTGACACAGGTTGAAGATAAAACATGAAATCTGTGTAGTTTAGGCTATCTTGATTCACCTTTATGTCCTGGTCAATGTTGACATCGTTGACGTTCTCAAAACACTGGGAGTACACTTCTAGAGCCTTGGCATGGAATGCCATTTCGATCATCACAAAGTCGGATATCACTTTCTGTGGAAAATTATAATACACACATTCTCACAACACGCATTAAGACAAACATTTGTTTATCACACTGAAATGTACTATGCTACATGCACTAATGCATGTGAAGATATGTAACTGTTTGCTGCTCTATCAAGGATAAATCAACAGTGAAACAGGATCAGACTGTGAAAATATTGTGAACTGTTACAGGCTCGTTAGCAGGTAGTTATTTAATATTTTAAAGATCATATTTCCTGACATACTTAAATCATAAAATATATTAAAGTACATGACTTAAGTGTCATATTTTACTATCCTACCATTTTAAGATGATTTAATAATGAGCCTTAAAGACTTACAATATTCAAAGCAACTTTCATATCATTCTCTGGCATTTATATTAATTTCTTTGCATTAATTCAAAACATGACATTTGGACACTAAAACAGTAATTTGATGATTTGATTTTCTTATTCACATGATCATTTTTTCATTGAAAACGTAATATGTATAGAGGCTAACCTTAAACCAAAATCTGTACATTCATGAGATGCTTGTTTTATCAACAATCCAATGATCAAAAAGCTTATTTTGCTCCCTACATTTCAAAGCTATTTTATACACTGGCCTATACCTTCATGTCTTTTAATTTTTCCAGCTCAAATTTATCCATCTGTTGTTCCAAGTTCTTGGTCGTTCTTGAAGCATCAACACTGGCCTTCGTCAGGTCTGTTTCCAGCTTGGCTATCTGCCGTGTGTCACCTTTAGTGCGAGCAGCATCCAACTTCTTGTTAATTTTCTGCTCTCTCTCCCTTGCACTAAATGCAGCCCTGAGATCACCTTTAGTGTGTTTACATTTCAGTCCATAGTTACTCAATGGTTGTTGTACCTTGGCTTCTAGACGTGTCACCTGGAAGAGTCATAAAGATATTAATGAAGAGTGTGAATGCTAATCTCATTAATTAATTATTTAATTAATTACTTAATTATCATTAACCTAAGTGATTGAGGCATATGTAATACCAGTTCTATTCTTTACCTTTAAATTTACCTCTTTCATGTAAAAAAATCCTTTTCTTTAAATTATAAACAGGTGCTAGAATAAATCAGTCTTCAAAAGCTTCTGCACAATGCAATTCCAAACAACACATGTTCCCGTATTTGCAGCCAAAGCTGTGACTTTACAGTATGCTAGATTCTTAAAGTTAAAGCATATCATTCTGAAAGGCATCACAGCTGAGTGTTGGACACAAATAGAAGCACCTGGCTCTTGACCACAAGGTTGTGGGTTTGAATCCAACCTATGGAAAGCTGTATCTCATGATTTCCACATGGCAAATGAACTAGTCTATTGAAACAAAACTGAATATTACAAAGTTCTGTTCCCTGTAGGCATATGTAAGACTTAAAACAAGCTACATTAAAATGAACGCCATGCCCCCGCAGGGGTCTTAAGACCTTGGGGTCAAGGTCATTTGAATGTCAATGTCACCTGTGCATGCAACTGCAAAATTTAATGGCTGTAGGTAAAAGGACTTTTGTGTTATGGTCAGGATTAAAGTTTTGTGACAAACAAACAGATCAAAATTAATATGCCCCCAGCCTATCCATGTGGGGGCATAAAAACCTTAATCTATCAGTAGTAGTAAAAAATAGATTTGTTTACCTGAGCATTTCTGTAGTCCTGTATTGCCGACAAATTCTGAGCAAATTCGGTGAAATGTTTCCTTGCTGAGGGATTCAGTGTCTCCCCTTCCACATATGCCAACATGTCCTTAGAGATTTGATCACCTGTCAAAATTAAAGTACATCATAACTACATGTAATTATAAATTTTATCCGTCCAACCATTATATAAAGTAATCAATCAAAACTAATGCAAGACATTTCAATTATCACTTGCATGAGTTTTCAAAGTTAATTTATGGAAAAATATATAAGCTTTTGATCTTTATCTGACTTGATGCTTTTTTTGTTGTTGACAAATATCTTTAAATATCCACATATTCTCCGTTATTAAACTTATTTAAAAACACATCTTAAACAGTAATACCTTATTAAGTAGCCATTGTCACCATTTCCCTAACATGTAAATTGAAATAAGTTTGTGAAAAATAAAAACAACTGCAAAAATCAAATGTAATCTATCAAGGTTAAAAAATACTGCTGTTTGCATTAGCCCTCAGGGGTATTGTGCATGGTGCTGTGGTTTTTGACTGAGAACACCTTGAAGGCCCAGCACCTCTGACTTTGGTTCTCTTGAGACTTTTTCTGTCACAGTTACCCTCCCTTAGCACCTTGAGACAGGTGCACCTACACACAGAGACACATACAAGACACATACAAGGGATCCAAACGTGCTACCCTAGCTTGTTCCGATAGACCCCTTGGTTTTTAAGCGTGCCCGGTGTATAGCACCGACACACATGAAGCCCCATAACCACTGTCTGGATGAACCAGCACTAGGCTTCTAGTTAGGCAGGGACCACTTAAAAATGTCCCAGAAATTTTCCACGGTTCTACCAGTATTTGAACCCCAGTCCCTGGATTAGCAGTCCAGAGTGTTTCTATTGAGCCAAAGTTCCGCCTATAGGTCAAAAAAAGAAATCAATCAGATTATATTCTGCCATAAGCTGGAAACTGTCATTTCTTTTCAGTTCATATATCCAAATTTCTCCTGACCACCTCTAAGTAAAACAAGAGCACTGAATCACAACTAAAACTGTAAGCCTTTAAATGTAAAGTTGAAGTACCATACCCTTTAAATTTGACCTTTGACCTTGAAGGATGACCTTGATGTAAAATATGTAAACAAACAATCACAATTGCTAATCCAATGAGTTTTTGATAATCAACACAAAACTGTAAAATTTGAAGACATTTAAAAAGAAAAAAAAAATGTTCTTTTTTATCTGCAAAGTTTTTTTTTTAAAAAAAATATTGAAAAATGACAAAAAATAACTATTATAAAACTTGTCCAAAGTTATGGCAAAATAAGGTCAAAGGTCAAGGTCAATAGATAAAATATTGAGGTATATCTGAAAAACCACTGTCTTCGAAAAACAGACGAGCTAAAAATCACATCTTTAAACTGCAAAAATCAAATGTAATCTATCAAGGTTAAAAAATACTGCTGTTTGCATTAGCCCTCAGGGGTATTGTGCATGGTGCTGTGGTTTTTGACAGAGAACACCTTGAAGGCCCAGCACCTCTGACTTTGGTTCTCTTGAGACTTTTTCTGTCACAGTTACCCTCCCTTAGCACCTTGAGACAGGTGCACCTACACACAGAGACACATACAAGACACATACAAGGGATCCGAGCGTGCTACCCTAGCTTGTTCCGATAGACCCCTTGGTTTTTAAGCGTGCCCGGTGTATAGCACCGACACACATGAAGCCCCATAACCACTGTCTGGATGAACCAGCACTAGGCTTCTAGTTAGGCAGGGACCACTTAAAAATGTCCCAGAAATTTTCCACGGTTCTACCAGTATTTGAACCCCAGTCCCTGGATTAGCAGTCCAGAGTGTTTCTATTGAGCCAAAGTTCCGCCTATAGGTCAAAAAAAGAAATCAATCAGATTATATTCTGCCATAAGCTGGAAACTGTCATTTCTTTTCAGTTCATATATCCAAATTTCTCCTGACCACCTCTAAGTAAAACAAGAGCACTGAATCACAACTAAAACTGTAAGCCTTTAAATGTAAAGTTGAAGTACCATACCCTTTAAATTTGACCTTTGACCTTGAAGGATGACCTTGATGTAAAATATGTAAATGGTAATCCAATGAGTTTTTGATAATCAACACAAAACTGTAAAATTTGAAGACATTTAAAAAGAAAAAAAAAATGTTCTTTTTTATCTGCCTAAAGATCGTGACCAAAATCACACCTGAACAGGTTCATAATTATGATGACAAACCAGTATACAAAGTTGTTTTTTTTTAAAAAAAATATTGAAAAATGACAAAAAATAACTATTATAAAACTTGTCCAAAGTTATGGCAAAATAAGGTCAAAGGTCAAGGTCAATAGATAAAATATTGAGGTATATCTGAAAAACCACTGTCTTCGAAAAACAGACGAGCTAAAAATCACATCTTTAAACTGCCAAAAAAGAAGAAAAAATATGACAGAGAAAAACAAATGGCTTTGAAACTTTTAATATCTTTTTTGATTCAATGAACTAAAATAATAATTTTGAAATAAACATTATCAAATATTTTGATTCTAATGCATTGTAAACACTGCTCAAGCCCAATCATTGTGGGACTGGTGCTATTACCTTTATCCCGTAGACGAGCAGTCTTGCGTGTGTAGGATGAGAATGTGTCACACATCTGGCCAAAGTTCTTCTCAACAGCTGCAATCCTGTCTTGTATAAACTTGGACTGGCTCTCGCTATAATGAGCCCAATCACTGTATAAGTATTTTCTAAAAGCAACTCAGTTTCAAGTATCATTACTTACAGATGCATATGTATGATACTAAAACAAAATAGAAACAGGTACTGAGGCCGTAGAGTGTAGATATTTATGTTAATTTTCATGGAAGAAAAAAAGCCTTATTATAAAATTTGTAAACTGTCTGAAATAAGTTAAATAAGAAATAATAAGATGAAAATCACTAATTCCCCTAACATGGATGTTTCATGATGAACATCTGATCAAAGTGAGAGAAAAATGAGGGGAAAAGACCAATTTTGAGAGAGCAAGAGCGCATAGAAGATAGGGATACAATGGAAACATAAAAATGGAGAAATGAAGACGATATTAAAGTTAAAACAGTTCTCATCACCACATCAAAATGTTAATACCACAATCTCATATAAACAAGAGGGCCATAATGGCCCTGGTTCACTCACCTGGTATTGTTGGGCTATGTAAAATCAAGCGACCCATTGGGAAGGGCCAATTTTAACCCCAGGGGCATAATTTGAACAAACTTGGTAAAGGTGCACTAGGCTATATTACACACCAAATATGTAAATTCTAGGCCTTGTGGTTTCTGACAAGAAAGTATATAAGTTATGTTAAATCAAGTGACCCCTAGGGCAGGAAATTTTGACCCCAGGGTCATGCTTTGAACAACTTGGTAGAGGTCTACTAGGCCATATTACATACCAAATATCTTACCTCCAGGCCTTGTGGTTTCTGACAAGAAGATTTTTCTAGTTTTTCCTTTATAAGTCCATGTAAAATCAAGTGACCCCAGGGCCATGATTTGAACAAACTTGGTAGAGGTCTACTAGACAAAGCCACACAACAAATATCTAAGCTCTAGGCCTTGTGGTTTCGGAGAAGATCTTTTAAAGATTTCACTTAAAATCTATTTTTAGCTCCTGTGACCTAATTATGCAACAGAATGAAACCATTTGAACAACTTTTATAGGGGACCACCTTAGGAACATTTTTGCCATGTTTGATCACTTTCCCATCAGTAGTTTCAGAGAAGAAGATGTTAAATTAAATTGTTGACAACTGACGACTCACAACGACGGACAAAGGCTGGTCCCAAAAGCTCACGTTGGCGCATCGTGCCAGGTGAGCTAAAAACAAATAAAAACATCATAAACACATACAACACATTTTAGCTATCTCACTTCAATTCTACTCAGACTAAATCTAATATTATTTATAAATGTTTCAATGAACAAACTAAGCTAAAATAATACCTTATACCTACCCTGGGAGATCGCTAATTAAGTAAATACTAATGGTAAATTAATCAAGAAAAAGTATAGTAACTAAGTATGTGGGACATATAACTTGAAAAAAAGAAAAGGATTCAAATTGCAGACATGTTTAAGTTCATCATATTTTAAACATTTTGTATATAAATTGTAATACATATAATCCATCAAGATATAAACATTATCTAATGATGTTTTCTTAAGCAGTAATTTAAAAACTGGTATACACAGAAATAAGAAAAATAAAACTGCACTGATAGTGATATAAAAGTGCCACTCACAAAGTTCTACAAACCACCCCTTCAGATACCAGATAGTTCAAAGAAGTGAATTTATTCACCAAACTGTGTTATTAGTGGAAACATTGGAAAAATTCTAAAGTATTAGTACATGTATTAACAATCAGTCAAAATACACATGTGCCAATTGGTAATCCTTATAATTATATCAATACAATATCTTTATTTCCACCATATTGGTGATATTTGCATACATAAATATCAAAAAATAAAGTAAATTACAGAAAAATAAACACTGCAGTATTGAATACAATAATAGCAAAGTAAACAGTTTCAATTCCATGTACATCTTGTTGAGGTGATGAGATTACAATGGATGTTTCAAACATTCATATACATATCTGTACAAGAGATTCAACAAGAGCTGTCAGAGGACAGCATGCTTGACTATTCGAAACGCTTGTTGGTAAATCAAATAAAATCTATTTTAATTCTTGCCCTTCGCATACTTTGTATATAATAATAGTCAAAAATGATATACCTTGATAATCTGATACCCCTAAATATGTTTATTAAGTCTTAAACCAATCCCATGCTTAGTTACTGAGGAATATCATGTTACATAGCATAATAATACTATGCATGCAAAACTTTAACCAAAATATCCAGGTTAGAGAAGGGCCATAATATGTATTGAATTCAGTCAAACAGTTATCCTCCTTGGTTTTCTGATGCCCCTGAACACACTCATAAAACTTTCTAGTCAATACTATTAATGATTTCTGAGATATAACCTGGATAGTACTTTAACCAAATTTTCTAGTGTTTGAAAAACTTTAAATAACCAAAAAGTTTGTCAAAAAGTGGCCATTATCTGCATTATATTCAATTACTGAGATATAAGCTGCATAGTAGCTTGCAATGAAAACTTTAACCAACTTTTCTATTACATGCAAAACTTTAACCAAAATTTCAAAGTTAAAAAGTGGCCATGACTTTTATTAAATTCAGTGAAGAGTCATCTACCTTGGTTGTCTGATGCCCCTGAACATATTCATAATCTTTCAAGTCAATACAAATGTACCATAAATGGTTATTGAGATATAAAGTTAATAGTAACTTGCATGCAAAACTTTAACCAAAAGCTTCACAATGCCAACGCTGACGCAAGGGTGATAAGGTTGTATTTCTCTAGTGAGTTTACATCTGCCCCTAGAAGAGTGACAAAGAATGAAACCTGCGTCATGTTGATGTCCAATTGTGATACATTATATAGAAATTCCACAGTGTTCCACATTCAATGTACTGCATTTGTAGATAAAATGAATATCCAGATTATTTAAAAAGGTATTAAACTTATTTGGGGTCTTGCTTCAGGTGGTTTACACCATAACCTGGAATAAGAAACCATATTTTCTTGAGTACAGGGGCGTCAAAAACCTTATATACAATAGCTTTAGAAGTACTGAGATGTATCTCTCTAAAGTAGCAAAACACTTTATCTGACATAACTGGCTGTGACCAGGAAAATTATGCACGATCATAAACCAGCCAGTTTACAGTTTGTTATCAGTGAGAAATTTGTGTAGGCTGTCTGGTAGCTCAATCAGTGGAGCATTCTCCCTCTGAACTAGGGTCCTGTGTTTGAATCCTGATCTGACTAAACATATCTATACACATACACATATTTTCTATGTTATTATACATACACATATATTTTCTATGTTATTGTATGCTAAGATAAAAAGACTATTTTAAAACATTATTTCTGCAATTGGCACATGTATACTTATGGCTACCACAACCGTGTTGCACTCTGACACTAAACAACTTACAAAAACTGATTACGCTGGGTTTGCTCCATTGGAATTATACTAACTGGAGGAGGAGGTGCTCGTTCTGAACTGTTTATTAAAATTCAGTCATAATTACACTTCATAATTACACTTTTTTCCACTCACTTAAAATTGTCTTCATCCCTTATCAATGACCCTTATTCTCATATATCTCCTCAAGTATTCAGTTCTCACCATATTTGTATTCTTGAGCTTTGTACACTAACACAATATTTCACCCCAAAAGTGACATAACTTTACTGGGAAACCATGGACCATTCACAAAACTGATTTATCCTTGTTTTGGAACTGTCCTTTATTGAAAATGTTAGGGAAGAACATAAAATTATTCATTTAATAAAGAAGTACAGATTTTATACGATTTTCACTAATGCTTCCTTTTATTATTCTTTTAGACCACTTGTTAAATCTACCGATAAACCTCAGCTAGCAGATAAACCAACATCTGTTCTTAAATAGTGCATGTTTGATGATCAACACACTTCTCAACAATCCTATTTATTGTCCATACAGAGCCATAGTTGTTATTAATCTCAGCTTGATGGCAAATTTCACACTTGATATAAATTATGATTAATAAAATTGATACTGTGACTTTGATGAAGTTTTTTGTTCTCATTTGGATGATATGAAATTTTGTACACTAATCTGTGCTGTTAGGAAGAACACAGAACTTAATTTCAACTGTTGTTTAGCGATATTGTCTCTTTATGTCCACCAAACCCTTGACAGACACATTTTGAGTTCACTAGCGAGAACTCAAGACACCAGGGGTTTCCTTAAGGATTTGACTTTCACTTGCCCAGGGGGCAAGTTACTTTGAACATCTACTTGCTCCCAGTGAAAACAGCTTGTCCGATCTTTATGTTAGTTAGTGTTTGTTAATGTTTAAAACTAAATATGTGTAGTATTAAGATGAATTTTAGTTAACATGTATCAAACACAATTTGCAAGCAACTCACCCCCTATATAATGTAGAGAATAAAATATAAAAAAAAAAAACTGAAAGATTTCATTTACGAAAATAAACTTGCCCAAAAGGCAATCTCCTTGGAAAAATCACTTGCCCATGGTGATTTTAACCTGGCACGGGCAAGCGGGCGTCCACTTAAGAAAACCCCTGAGACACCATTTTGGAAATTATACTTTTGACTGCTGTTGGTTTGGATACTAATTTTTTGTAATTTGTTTTCAATTACCATTGACAATTTATTACATTTGGAGGGAATATATTGATACATTGAGGAATATATTTAATTTTTAAGATGAAGGATTGTTTTGTTTGTTTTTCTGCCAATAACATCTTACGTTGGCAAGAACTGAATACTCCAGGATTTGTGGCAAATAATATTATAATGATTTTTATTAGGCTTGTTGGAAAGGTCAATGGTGTGTTTTTTTTTTGTGTGTGTTTTTTTTAATCCCAAGTAAAATAAATAATCTGATATAATCCAAAGTAAAACAAACAATCTGAAGTATAAAAGAAAATGATCAATATGAAGAAAATCATATAATAAGAATTGAATCCGACCTGTCTCCCATTAAGGTATATTGCCTTTTTTTGACGTTTGACAGGCCTAATTAAAGTTGGGTACGAATTATACCAGGACGAACTTCATTCTTATGAATCATTTAACGGTTATCATTTAAAATCAAAGTGAGTCACATAATACTTATCGACTAATTAGGGTATATTTTAGATTCATGATAAATTGTCAATATAATCTAAATGCATATATTTGATAAATAAAAAAAAAGAATCATAAATCAGTAACACCAACAGGTCTGTTCTCGTCAACTTGTCTCAGATTTACAGGTAATATTTTGTTGATGGTTTTCTTTTTGAACTATAAAATAAACTGAAAACGTATAAATATATGTTTCAATTGTAAAGTGCATACCTCTCTTTCATTTCCGCTCCAGATCGACTCATGTTCCTTCATGAAAAGAGTAAAATTATTTAAGAAACGAAAATCATCAACACCGAATCCGGACATGGACTAAATACGTCTTCAATAAAGAGTTGCTCATTCGGTAAAATCCGTCATAACTCGGATGAAACCGTCGATTGTTCATCAAAACTTTAATATATCGTTTTAAACAGAAGATGCCTACGTACCGCTTATCTTTATTGTGGTCATTAATGGTATTTGTGTTGAAGTACATGCATATATTAAGGGGGTGTCATAAATCACTGTATGTATTTATTCTATTATACATAACAGGGTCTCTCTCTTTCTCTCTCTCTCTCTCTCTCTCTCTCTCTATATATATATACAATATTAAAGGGACCCTGTACCTTTTCGTGCCAGACTCCGTTGATATTAGGATGGAGTTGAACTGTTCCCTCGTACTAGCGATATGAACGGGAATATGATATCGGTGATGTCTTAACTGCAATTTATTTCTGCATGCCACTGTTATTCTATCTTTGTACAATATAATAAGAAAACAATTCATTTTATCAGCTCTTCAAATAACGCATTAAACTTAAAATCGATTTTCGCCATGCCCATGATTCTCTGGTATCGCGGTATTTCTTAACAAGGTTTAGCCTACCAAAAGTTCCTTTCAGAGTATTTCTAAACTATGAAATGTAAAGTGAAAGCTGTTTTTCAGGTTTTGCATATGGGAGGTATAACCTTAGAGTCATGGTAGCACAGAATTCAAGGACTTTTTAGGACTAAATTTAATTTAGGATGTCATCGTGTTTTCTTTATCGGGACAATTTAATCCTACGCGCACCTGCTAGACCGACCCCCAATAATTGCTGATTCGCTGCAGACTTAACAGAAAATCAGCATGCACGTATGTCATCAAAAAGGCTAGAATGGCCGATAAAATGGCGGATAAATGGCGGTCTTTCATATCACGTGACTTCAGACTTGATCCCGTCTCATCGAAAGAATCATTAAGCACATTTAAAACACGTGATCAAAACAATTATCATCCATAAAACAATGCAGCAGACGAAGATCCAGCATTTGTCCAGTCTGTCAATTGATTATTTATGCTATTTTCTTTCTTTTCTTTTTTTTCTTCTTTTTTTTTCGGAGGCGTATTACTTTCTGTTTATTTCAACGGATACTCTAACCACTCGACCATCGTGGTTACAATAATTGTAACGTGCACTTTGGCCACGATTAAAAAGACCTGTCTCCACAAAGAGAGGACATCACCCAGGACAAAATACAAACTCACACAGTTGCAAAAGAAAGTTTTGTATTATTAAAAATCACAAGTAGGTCCATTGATAATTTAGGGTATTTGTTTGCAAGTTGCAGTCCAACGTTAAGTTCAACTGAGCTTTGGCGCATGATGTGCGTGGACGGCCATGCAGTGGCCGAGCCCCTGTTGAATCCATCCCACCAACGACCTGATAAATCCTGCCATTTTACAATACACGCGGTGACGTGGATATGTGTTCACTGACATGCAAGGCGACCAGAAAGTAAGGAAAAATTCTGCATTTATTTATTTGTTAAGAAAGGTAAATTTGCTTACCTAATTGCAGCTGCAAAATCCAAGTAAACACGTAGGTTAACGCAAAGTTTTGTTGTGGTTTGTGATGTTAATGAGCATTGTTGTGCCTTTAGTGTCTAATTTTAGCGTAGGATTTTTCTCTCTTGAATTTATTATTCAAATTTAAGAAACATGAACATATTTCAAGACAAGCCTCTCTTGTAACTCTTGACAGTTTACCTAGGATAACGTTATATCAACGTTGTATCAATATTCAATCTTCTATCACTTGAACAAACGTACTAATGTTGCACCAATTTGTGTTTTTGAAAGTCGTATACATGTATTAATTTCGAATAATTATAATTAAGAAATATTTGAGTTTGATTTCTTTATATTTACGGAACGTTTATTTCTTGGATTTTTTTTTAAAAGTTTGTCGTTATATACGAATCCTTTGCACATGAAATTAAAATGCGAGGTTAACAGTTTAACGACATTTCTAGACGCATCTCAGTGTTCAAAATCCGAACTTCCCATCTTCATTATTTTCAAAAGCCATTCGTATTTCCATTTATAATTATCAGTCCTCTATCGGTGTTTACACCGGAGGGGACCATAGTTTGCCCTCCGTCTGTCAGTCCGTCTGTCCGTCCGGAAATCTGGATCCCGCGATAACTTAAAAACCGTTTAAGATAATATTATGAAACTTGGTATATGAATTGTTAGCAGTATGTAGATTCAGCATGCCACTTTGTTTTTTTTTTCTCGGACTAAAATTCTGATTGCTATGGTAAAAGATAAATTATGCACCTAACCGGTAGGGGACTCGTAAGGCGTGCAAAACCAGTTACTTGCTTGTTTTTATTGTATTATACAAATGTACAAATGTTCTGCTGGTGTATGTTAAATTAAAGACCATTTTTAAAGCTTTCTTAAGTGTTCACGAAGTGTTAATATATGACATTAAAGCCTTTTTTTTAAAAATGATTAATGTTTTAAGACTTATTTGTTACGTTGGTAGCTCTCTCTAAAGGTACTCGTGCACCTAACTTGTCGAAAGTGTGTATAAGTCGATGTATAACGCTGTAACAGCGTTAACAACAACATGAATGTTATTTGTGTCAAAGCGTTATTTGCAACGTTAGTAGTAATCAAGGTTGTTACACAGTTTCCACAACGTTTGAGTGCTTATGTTAAGATTGTGCTTTGGTTGAACTAAAACTGAAGTTGCCACAACGCTGCGCAATGACGGCGTTTCTGTTTCGTAAACGTTGTTCCATTGACGCACACATCCACTTCCGGGCTCGCGGTAGGTCGGAATCTCTGAGCACTAACCTGTAGTATCAGCTGGTTGTCGCTACATGACTGAAATCTCCTGATAAAAATGGAGTTTTTTTTTAACATATTTTGAATTTATTAAAAAAATATTAATATGTGAATTGGGTTCGGGCCACAAATATTTAATTTTAGTATTATAGTAACGGCTTTCATTCATACCGTTGACTTTTTTTTTTTAATTTACTTACAATAAGCAATAACTCTATCATTGAGAGAGAGAGAGAGAGAGAGAGAGAGAGATTAATTACATGGAAGAAAGAACAGAACTGTGATCTACGTATTAAAATGTCCTCGACTTATCAATTGACAAAATCTTATGTGATATGAAGCATCATCCAAAATAATAAACAGATAAAACCAACCAAAAAAAATGACTTTGGCAAAATTCTACAGCCAAACAGGCTGACAGAGCTAATTGATTTTTTTACCAAAGACCGTCGGAAAAATATACTCATAATTTATTAAAAGAACCGGTGAATCAAATTGAATGCCTTATGAGATTTATATGCTTTTGTAATTTTAGTGCCAATTGACGGTGCAAGTGTTATGGTCAGCGATTTGTTCAATCATTGCTGATTGTTGGATTGCAAGCATCTGGGGACATTTGTCTGCATGAGACAGAAAAGTCCTGCCTCGCTGCCATGTCACGCCAAAAACAAATGACATGATGCCACACTAACTTGGAACTAGCCCTTATGTGCCGAGTGTTAAGCACACGGGCTATGATTATATCTGATATTTTAACAAGCTACCGGGGTTCCAACCCACGACATTAAAAATACTGAATCGACGATGTGACCACTAGACCAACGGAGCCGGCACATTTTTAAATGTACACAGCCGTTTCTAAAAAAACAAACAAAAAAAAAACAAAAAAAAAACATAAGTGAATCAAATTCTGTATTGTGTCGATCTACACCGGTATGAGAGAGCTTGTGTATTGCAGACGCATGCACTTTTCTATTATTCTATCCATCAGATTGTGTGAGATAAACACCGTCAGAAACGACTGGAAAGTGGAGTTCTGTAGTCCAGTGGTGGTCGAATTCCGCTTAAGTGCAAGAATCCTTCATGATCTTCCTTGATGCAACCAAGGAAGTATGGATTTAATGTTATTTTTGGGAAAGTTGTAAATATGTGCAAAAACACGACTAGATGGTTCCTTTTTTTCAATTTAATTACGAAAGAGCTAACAAAATGATTTTCCGCTTTCATATATGATGCAGTTAAATTGATAGATCGAAGTCTTCCAGTAGGCTAACATTGAAAATCACCAAAACACTTAATGTGGTAGATAAACAAGCATACAATGCAAGACTGTTATCTATACATAAGAGGATGTGTTTTATAATTATTTTACGTACACAAACGTTCGAAGAGACCACAACTGCTGTGGGTTCGAGTCCCGACAGGGCCATGAGAGAGAGCCTTTCTGATTTCGTGCGAAAGGTCAGGGGTCCCACCTGGAGCAATCCGTGGCCTCCTTCAATGTAATTACATATTTGACTTGACTTAAAATTGTCACAAGGAACGAAAACTCCTAAATAAAACGACTACACACAGAGAAATACAAGTAGGCCATTAAAGAGTAAATTAACACATTAAGAGACACATGTACTCGTACACATTAAATAATAATGATAATAGACAGATTAACACAAACAATAAAACATTGTACACTAATAATCGTTACACCTGGATAAAAAGGAATATGACACGGAAATTAAAATAAAATCGATTGTGTATATATAAAAAGAAAAGCTGATGTCAATAAATCCATTAGCAGATATCTAGAGTTATCACGGAAGATGACATAACCCCATAGCGCACTGACTCAATAAAATATGCAATTTCCTCGGGACAGACAGACATGGCGCCGTTTGGGATGAAATAATTCCTATATTTTGGCGACAGTACTTTAAAAGTATGGGTAAATAAACACCACTTAATGTAAGATAAATAGAATAAATGCTACTGTGTTTCGATATAAAGTTTATCAGATGCGCTTGGAGAAATATAAATGACTCGGCATTCTCCAAACCTCGTCTGATAAACTCATATCAAAACACAGTAGCACATGTTCTCTATATCTTGTTCTTTTCAGATTTTAATTTAAATATTGAACATTTGTTACATTTAACATGTCATGGTATGATACCGAGGGATAAGGGCTAGTGCTCATCAAAAGTTTACTGGCAGGCTATGGCTATTTGGCACACATTTTGGGCCGACCAATTATCTCTGTGCATGAACCCTTATACCTACTTGTGTCCCACCCACCCCTGGTTACAAATTCCTTGATCAT
Organism: Solen grandis; assembly: GCA_021229015.1. NCBI lineage: Eukaryota > Metazoa > Mollusca > Bivalvia > Adapedonta > Solenidae > Solen > Solen grandis. The sequence goes on from CM037785.1 coordinate 3,825,538, forward strand.
CTACAGCTAGTGATATATAAATTCCGAAATTCCGACTATCTATATAAATCCTTTACACAATACGTGTATAATAAACCTTAATCATTATGAAGTGCATACAAAAGCACAATGTTTATATGTCTTACGTGATGAATTGGACCATTAAAATCAAAAACGTTCCCTGACATCTTTGAAAAGCAAAAATGATAAGAAAAATATTTGAAACAGTATGAGTAGATCATGCTGAGCACCGAAGGGTTTACTTTAAAACTTCAAAACTATGCATGTAGACATGAATTGATGATTTAAAAAAGTAATGGCATGAGTCTTTTTCAATGCGTAGGCAAGTAAATCATACACATCAATGACATCATGAGCCCGATGTATATTTTCTTGTTTTTAAAATATGTTTAAAAGTAAAGATATAAATGAGGAAATAAACATCATAGCAAAATCGACACCAACCGTCTGTATAAATATAGGTCACTGACAGATGAAACAAAAGTTCTTTAAAAATAATATTTAACGATTCTTCAATAACATTCATAGGCATGTACATGTATAAAAATGCCCCCAATCCTTTCATCTACATTCGTGTAGCGGGAAGGTAACGCAGGTTCATCAAGATGCATTCCGTTCTATCAAACACACACATTCGTCCATCTGGCAAGACCGCCAGTTTATCGACTTTATGAAGCATTTCTGGTTTTTCAAGAGACTCAACTCTGTAGTCCTTATCTGTAATTTGATACAAAACATCGTTCGCCCCAACCTTTATATGAATCAACAAACTCCCTTGTCTATCGAAACACGCATCCTTGAACCGGCATGGCATTGGGTAATACAAGCGACCCATTGGGAAGGTGAATCTCGCTTCTCTCCCTCCACTGTCAGTAATTGTTTCACAAATGAGGTTATCTTCCTTGTCGACGCATAAGACGACAGCTTCATTTTCTGGAGATTCCAAGATTTTTCTGATGGCAAGTTCTTGCATGCCATGGTCTGTAGTAATTTCATTACACAAAGTTGAATAAATTTTCAAGTCCGGTGAGAGGACTGGCTTGACGACAATGATACCACGACTCGTGATGTCGAAGTCAAACCCTGGTCCTTCTGGTATAGGGATCTTCCTAAGTTCCCCACAAACAAAATTGCCACGCTCAAGAATCGCAACATATATGCCATCGGTGTCCTTTTTCGACAAGGATTTCATTTTTGCTTGGCTGATGATCGATGAAGCGTACAACCCTGGGTATACAGCCAACATAATAGTGTCCTTTCCCCCAATAGCAAGTCTGACTATGGTACCATCTGGAAGCTTTTCTATTCTTTTCCTATACTCTTGTTCCCCATTTTCATTAAAAGACTCGACTTCAGCCACTAGGACTGGTGAAGATACAGATCTCATTGAAAGGCGTTTAGAAGCCCTTACTGTCTGTTCATACTCCTCGTCGACCCTTATCCAGACTGTCACTGTTTGTCCACTGGCTTTGTTTATTTTAAATGTTTCTAAATTCCATTTGGGATCAACAAAACGCGCAAAGATCTGAGATCTTTTTAGAGAGAAATCGTTTGAGATTGCTGAACGCATTTGCTTGTGTAAGGCGGTAGCGTCCAATCCATTGCCAGTAACTGGGTCAAACGCAAAAGGTTTGCTTTTTCTTGAAGTCCATGGCGACAATGTTTGGATGACACAAAACCTACCAATATCTTTTGCCATGAGGTCAAGTACCCCATCAGTCATGAAGAACCTGACATCCATCTTGTAGCCTTGTCCAAACCTGTTTAACTTATCCTCTTGCATTTCTTTCCAGCGTTTCTCTATCTTTGGCTTATAAGATGTGCTTTCCGCATCATTGCCATACAAAAGAAGATTTTCTGTTAAATCTGACATTGCTCTGGCACGTTCGTCCTTACCGTGCATTTCCTTTTGGCCTTCTTTTAACCGATTTTGAATATCTTCAGCATGCGCATCTATGTCATCCAGCAGTTTATCCTTTTCTCTAAGTATATGTGTTACTAAACGATTGAATGCAGATTCAATCTGGTCTTTAGTAGCTTCTATTTTTTCTGTAGAATCCTTTCCAATTCTATCAATGTCATTAAGGGCCTCTTTTGTTTCAGTCAAGTAATCCTTTAACTTACTCTGCACGTCAGAGATAAGTGTTTTGGCTGAATGAGAACTATCGGCTAGATCGCATACCAAGTGATCTTGATGTTTATCATCCTTACACTTGAAGCAGACACAACTATTACATGTTGAGCAATAGAAGGCAAGAGACTCCGTTGGATGAATCTCGCAGGCAGTGTCACGCTTTGGCAAAATATCACACAGCATTGAATCTTGGCGCCGATGCAACTGTACTACGTTAGTAACGCCATTATGCACGTGGTTCGACGCACACTTTTCGCACATTGTCGCCTGACACGCGGTACACTTCACGGAAGCAAGTTCTTTGTTTTGATCATTGCAGAATTTACATGACCCCCTTACTGGTTTATCAATATCTAGCTTTCCAATCTCTTTCGACAGATCTTTGTAAAACAGGTGTTTAGGAAGATCCTGAACGCCACCTGGCGGAAGCTTGCATTGTTTAAAGCATCGTGGACATTCTATAGATTTCACGTTTTTCTTACTGCTAATATATGTGCCCAAACATTCTGAGCAAAACACGTGACCACAGTCGATTTCACAGGGGTTCTCGAACGGGTTTTTACACAGGAAGCATTCCAACGACTTTATCAATGTCACAGTTTGAGACTCGATGCTGAGAGATTCAGATGCGGTCATCTCTTCCATTTTTCTTGGCTGGATATTTGGCCAATATTCACAGCGACAATAATGAGTGTCTTGACCTCAAAAATTCGGCCTTGTTAGTTCTCCTCAAGATGCAGTTTCCGCTAGCTGGTGGTTTCGCCATTACACTGCAATTTGCCGCTGAGTCACACAGGGCCGCACATCGTAGCTAAGCCAGAACTGAAACAGAGAATGAATAACATATATTTAAGTGTCATTATTGTCATATTGTGTATCAGATGCATAACTTACCGTGTAACACACCGGACAAATAGAAAACATATAGCATCACACAGATGAACTCCATTTTAAACTTACATTTTCTGAGAGAGAGAGAGAGAGAGAGAGTGATAAAGTTTTAAACAGTTTGCTACTACTCAGTACAAAGAGGTGACAACAAATGTAAACTTTGTTCAGGCGGAACATTGCAAACAATCTTAAATGACGTGTGTTTTTTTTCGGCGTAGCTGTATAATTTCGATTTCAACTCGCATCTTAAACCAATCAAATGTACGCTAACAGCGGTAAATAATTCTAAGCTGAATAAAAGGACTCCTGTTATTGGTTAACGCATCGTTATGGACTATAAAATTACTGTAAATAAGGGGTGCAGCTTGTATATATCATTCAGCTTGGTGTTATTACTTTTCTTTTTGATGTAAACATGAAAGTGATTTCAGTAAGTTAAATACAATCCTTTTCCATCAATTGAGGAATGCTACTTTGTGAAAATGATTTAAAACAACAAAAAAGAATCCACCGTGTTATGACATGAAACCCCTTAATTACTATGTATATTGAATTCTTCCAGCCTGCCGAGATGCTCTCATTGAAAATTAATTCGCCAAAACCAAAACAACTAATAACGCTTTTATATCATAATTGTCATATGCAATAATGATATGAACAAATATCAAACAAGCCTATTTACAGATATAATTTTTTGTATTACCGTCTATAAATAAGTATATTTCATAGAAAAAATACTGAACTATTTCTAGAGCGTACTAAATGTGTTGTGCGTCGGTCTTTCGCGCGCTTTTTCTGGGAATGTTCTAGAAGACTGGAAATCTCGTTTTTCTTTCATCCTACGCCGAATATCTTTTTTAAAGATATTTCTTGTTCTTTCTAAATATGACCGGAAAGATATAGAAATAGCAGACAGAGAGAAAATAGACAGGAAAAAAAATACCAACCTGAATTCGAAACCTATGTTACAAAGCAGTTGACAATAATTTTTGCCTTTTTATAGATGCTCTATGCATTAGGGTTCAAGAACCTTTAAGTGCATGTATATTATAAATTAACGTGTGTGCTAATAAATGGTGTACGGTTAAGATAAGTTATGCAAGTAGGTCTTTATTTGCAAATGTGTATTACCTAAATCAAAACCTGCATTTCTGTCACAACGTGACACAAGCATGCCTATATAGATCTATACCGAAAGAAGATAATCTTAAGCATACATCAAGATAAGATACGCCAACTTAAATAGCAGGTAACACATTTAACCGAGGGCTAAAATAAATACAACGCAATTCATGGTTAATTAAGCTCGTATCTGTATATACATTTACCTAATTTTTATTTTTTGAGTGCATATAAATAGATAAATGCTTATCAAACTGGTAATAATTACAAACACAATATACACTCATATACACTGAATCAAGTTATCTGTCGTGTGTGACAATGAATAAATTCAGCTCAAACTCACGTGCATGTAGACCTTCCATACACATATATCAGCAATTTAGCAATGGTACATTGTTATCTTTTTATATTTTAGTATGGTAATGTGCCTAGTATTTGATTGTATCTGGTCATTATGTCTCTTAAAATTCTTAAATAGAATGGTTGTATACATGTTTTTATGGTTGTATATAAGTATATGTATGTATGTATACGAATGAGACAAAAATAAAGTTTATATATATATATCATGTCTCACGTCCTTCTGTCAACATGCAATCTTGCAATCACAATTTAGATATGCATAGTCTTGCATCCAAGCTTGAAATTAAGATACATTCCTACCCCCCCCCCCCCCCCCCCATTTCGTCATCAAAGCAAGCTATCCGGATCTTCTCTCTTAACTCTATTGATGCTACATTTTAGAACATAATATAAAATACCATGGTTATTGTCCTATGATTAGGGGTTCTATACAATGGTTATTGTCCTCTGATTAGGGGTTCTATACAATGGTTATTGTCCTCTGATTAGGGGTTCTATACAATGGTTATTGTCCTCTGATTAGGGGTTCTATATACAATGGTAATTGTCCTCTGATCAGGGGTTCTATATAAATTTCAATCACTCAACGCTTATATTACCTTTAAATGTAGAGAACGCTAGTTGGTTCATCATACAGTCTATATTTTTGACCTGATGGCCGCCATTTTTTTTATCTGTTTTTAACGATATCCTAACGAATTCTGTTCTATAAATCTATTACTCTCGGCACCTAACATGTTTATTTAACTAAACCATACATAGTCCAATCATTTATCGTTTATAAATATTACCTTTGAATGTGCATATTACAGCAACAGAGAATCGTAAAGCCTTTGTTCGTTATTCTGACTTGAAAGTGCAATTTAATGAGAAAATATACGTTGGTTTGTAAACAATATGTCGAGAGGTTAAAAGTTCGTACCTTGGTTATTTTGGTTAGGTTCAGGGTAAGGCTTAGGTTTAGTTTCTGTGGTTTTGTTTGGTTTTAAGTTGACTTTCATACGTATACCTCGGAAATTTTACCTCGGTATGACAACACTTTGCATATACAAACCGAGGTATAAACCGTCATAGTGAGGTATGAGGCACACGCGCAAAACCTCGGTTAGATAGACTAGACCATGTTGTGTGTGTGTGTGTGTGTGTGTGTGTGTCGCCCAGTCAGACAATTCTACACACTCTCCGTAGGCTAATATAATAACTTATAGTGTATACCGTTTTGAAAACGTATAATTACCTACTCATGCATACACACGAGGCATCGTTTGTACCAAATAATATGTTTGATATACATGTAAACTCATGTAACTAAGTATTCATAAAACATTATGCATTGAAAGACGTAAATATTCTCTGAAATCACCAGCGCATCACTCATGACATGTAACCCCCATCTCGATACGCCCCAGTCCAGCGTGACATATATAGAACACCATGTAATCAATTTGTCCCAATGCTCCTTGTATGTATGAATCTGTCACTCAATTTAATATCAACCTAATGACCTGACCATCACTACACATGTCCCTGACGAAAAAGACGGACCGTGGCAAGACCTTGACAAACACGCCCGTTATTGTTTTTCACTTCAGCATAAGTGTACATCCTCCTGACTACATTGTACATCCTGGAGTAGTGAAAATACATGTTAAGCTAAACCTATATTGTGTGAGGGTTAATATCAGTTTATGTAAGTCATGCGGAATATGACTGGATGTGGTATAACCAGTCATACAGCAGGAGGTACATTATCTAGATATAGCAATATAAACTATAACTTTCACACAATGTGATTAATACCCCCGAATCCCACCTTGTTTTCAAGTAATGTGAGTATAGCACAGCACGGAATGTGATGCGAGGGGGTGTTGCCCCCCCCCCCCCCCCCCCCTTCACAAACACACATATGTGAAGCCGGAAATAATAAGGACAGTAACTGAACAAAGCAAGTGGGCTATTTTGTCTCATTATCATCCATGATGTACGTTCGCACTCTGGAACTGTCTGATAAGTACTGCTCTGTTCTGTACCTACTATCAAGCAGGGTTTACACATTCTATGTATTATGATATAATGATGTAGTTTCCCGCGCTTTATAATACCATCAGTCTATGATTGTGTTTAAATGGAAAAAAAGGATGGAATGCACCGGGCCCCGGTGATTCTGACCAAAGACGCCAAAAACTCAATCAACGAATTGTACATGTGCTGATGTTCTTCTATTACATATCAGTAGATCATGACACTCACCTTTTTATAAGGATTAATGGTCTTGTTAAATATAGGTTTTTACTAGGACCATTAGACGCTTAAACTTGAAGTTGCCAAAAGGATGGCTCCCTCCCATATAATCATACAACTTCAAACGCAGGAGATCTCGCACAGATTTCTGCCACAGTGAGCTGAAATATAGCTGAGATTCAGCTAAATCCCAGGTAATCAAGGCGTGACTAATGGTACATTCAATGGTCACGTGGTAACTCGGTGTGGCAATGAATCCACTGTGTTGGAGTTTGATATTCATATAGGAGCTGCTCAGGAAAACGGAAGTAGTTTTCCTAAAAGAACAGCCTTCCAAATTAGGCGGTTATGTAATGAGATCTCGTTTAAATAATAATGAAATTAATACTATCATTTCCTGCTAATCTGAAAATGAAATTGATTCGGGAAGCAACTTTCAATAACTTTGTTGCATATTACACTTCCCGACAGGACGGTGAGGGAGGCGGCTTGTAGTGAAGTACATGTATTCTTGATTTATACTGGCTGATATGTTCACCTGTCTGTCATTTCAAGGTCTCCATCTGGATGAACCTAGCCGAGTACCAAACGAAACATTATCGATATTAACACCTCTTTATATATGAAAAACAACAACAACAACAAAAACAACAAAAAAAAACACACACACACAAACAAAAAACAGCAACAACAACAAAAACAAACAAACATATTATTTAATATTTGTTTTGGTTTATCGTCTTACTGACAGTATTTCTTTCATTTTGAGACTGCGACAGATTGTGTTATTATGAAGTTATCGCTATTGACACATTGGCAAATAGAGCAGATAAAGATCAGGGTCTCCTCTGTTTGCTCAAAAACACATTTTTTTCATACACCATTTAAAATTCTGTCAAAGAATATTCATCAAGTCACAATTTGTACATGCATATTCATGAGGTCAGATACAGCTACCGGTATAATTACTGACTTAAGGAGAGCATCTAAACACGAGTAGCTCTTCGTCATGTAGCATATTTCTGTACCGATGTCTTCCACTCCAATCTCTAGACTCAGGCCTTGTTATATAGTAGTCATGACTCGGCAAGTCTCGAGTCAGCGTTTATCATCCACATACGTTAACCCTTTCCCTCATATAGACTCATTTTGACGCACTCAATAGGTACCACATAAAGCCTGATCTGCAGAAAACCACAGTTAAACCTTACCAAATTTAATTATAAAGTCCTCATTTCCAGACCACTGAGGAGCAGCGAACAGCATAAAACCTGATCAGCCTGCGAGTTACTCGCAGGCTGATCTGGTTTTATGTTGTTCGCATAGGTCTTTTCATGATTTCCTCTCTGAGGGAAAGGGTTAAAATCGATGGGCGGTAGAACCTCGTGAGGACATATAGAGAACATTAAATTAAAATTTCCAATAGGAAAGGAACAGGGGTTTAAATTCCAATGACTTGTATTGAAAAGGGATCATATTAAAGAAAAGGCTGGTTAATGTTCATTGTGCAAATCTGAAACGATTTTTGAATACAAATAAGAATACCCCCAAAAAACTACCATCGATCACTATTAAACAGAACAGAACAGAACAGAATATATGTTTATTTTAAAACTTAAGCATATAGGCTCATCGTCACATAAACAAAATATATACACTGCATGCAAACATGATGATGGTAATCAGATAAATAGGATATGTTTCAAAATCAAATTAATTTTATGTGTAAGTGAGAGTGACATACACAAGGTTTTCAGATATGTAAAGATGTATGCTAAATATAGAACATTTTATAGACGTATAATAAATAAGCAATGAATTTAAATATAAATTGCAAAAATTACATATTTAATACATAGGAACAAAGACGTATGAATCATAATAATATAAAATGTATTCATAGAACTTCTATATTTGAATGCTTGTTTACATTAAAAAGCTAATTCTTTAAATAATTAGGTGTTGTTCGTGTTAAGTAGTTCAATGAATTTATACATGTTGGGTCTATTTGAAAAAATACTTTGGAATATATCTTGATCTTAACTCAGCATAAAACGGACAAATTAAAACGAAATGAAACTCATCTTCAATATCATTTTTGTTACAATATAAACATTTCCTATCAGTCCTTGGAACATTTCAGAGTCTACCCTTTTCAATTGCTAGATCGTGCGATGAAAGTCTAAGTTTTGCAATAATATTTCTAAGTTTAATATTTCTACTAGTAATAAATAAGATGACCGTTCTACAGTTGTTTTTACTTCTTTGAATAAACACAACAATGCACGGCTCCTTACACCAATTTCCCATTGACTGTAATAAATATCTTTTAATCTATTTGTTAGTATTCGAACGAACGTGTTAAAGTTGACAGATTCTGGATACATCCATACATCGTTAAAACCCGCGTCTTGTAAAATATCCCTAATTCTTGATGACCAATTACTAATGCTTCCGTTTGCCTCTATTTCACGTCTATTATATCATGACAAACCTTAACATAGCCACTAAGCATGAAAAACGCTAGCTTAACTAACCATCACTAATCATGAGAAAACTACCAACTAATCATGAGAAACCCTAGCATAACTACCATCACTAATCATGAGAAACGCTAGCTTAACTATTATCACTAATCATGAGAAACCCTAGCATAACTACCATCACTAATCATGAGAAACAGTAGCTTAACTATCATCACTAATCATGAGAAACGCTAGCTTAACTATCATCACTAATCATGAGAAACCCTAGCTTAACTACCATCACTAATCAAGAGAAACCCTAGCATAACTACCACCACTAATCATTAGAAAATCTAACATAGCTAGCAGCCTAGCACCACTAATCATGATAAACCCTAGCATATTTCTTTATTTTCCTCCTGTATAGAAGATTTTACAACATATACAAATGGACAAATACATTACAAGTTTACAAACATACACAAAAAAAAAAGTAACATATAACATGAAAGAGTTACAAGTGTTCAAAGAACGATAATAATAATTATCAGAAATACTCGGTGAGGCCACAATTTAAAGAATATCTTGCCGAAACGAAATGCAAGAAGTTCTATATGGACAATTTAATACCGGTGTCGAATATATGTGTGTATGCAATCATGTATCTCAATGTGTGATATGTATATGTGTGGAGGTGGAGGTGGTGGTGTGTGTGAGTGTGTGTGTGTGTGTGTGTGTGTGTGTGTGTGTAAACAGAGATTACATGTGTGCAACATCATAATATACAAAGTACATGAATGAAATGTCACATGAACATGAAACAAAAATACATCCAAATTTTAACAGAAAGAGAGAGAGAAAAAAAACAACATGTATTTACATTTCATATCCATACATATAGTACGAATATGCACATTTGAAATTAGATAAGAACATTTTATGTGGTTACAGACACTTACATATATTCAAACACACATTTGTACGTAAGACATGGATCTTGCTGTATCCTATTCTTTTTTCTTATATTTCACCCATAGTAAGTGACAATAGTGAAACGCGATGCCATAAAAATGGTCCACTCTATCCTGCAATAGTCCGACTAAGGTAGGACATTGAACACCTAGAACAGTGTTAACAAAAGTTTTGCGGTCAAGGCGTTGCACTATGTCCATTACGTGTGTACTGAATGTTTGAGAAATTTTAACCATGAATTCTTGTCGATATTCAATCAAACTTACACAATCAAATAACAAGTGATCAGTTAGACTTAATTCTGTCAAAAAAGATGAACACTTTGGACATATTTCTTTAAACCTTGCTGAATAAGCAATCAATTTGGCTACTGATTTACACCATGCGATATGACGCGGGAATGATACAGCATGACGCCATACATAACTGTACGAATAATCAGGGTGTATAGAACGATATCGGACAAACTCTACCGCACTTATACTTTCCTCCCAAACCGATATGTAATATTGTCGAATGGTACGCCCTACAAGTATATTCCACACATTTTTGCTAGGAAAGAGACCAGTTCGTGTGAATGTTGTAAGATAGTCGTCAAGCTTGAGTTTAAATAAAATATCATGTATATCTGACATGAAGCCGATGCTAGGTGACTGCAGATTTAAAGTAAACGATGCAAGTCTAAGTAGAAAGAGCCGTTTAACTGCACAATCTCTATTTAAGCGACACAGTTGACCGAATAAAATCATTTTTCTCTTTTCGATCTCTGATTTAATAGGTAGCGCATTTAACAAACTCAACGCAATATTTGAACGGGTCCTAATACCCAGTTGTTGTATATTCTTTATACAAAGTCTGTGTGCGCGTTCAACGCAAAGTATTTCTCCCTCAGAAAGGTTATAGAAACATTCAGTTCCGAAAAGAGCCTTAGGGAGAACAACTCGATCATATATGCGTTTACATGTTATCGGATTTAAACCATTTTCATTAAAGGCTCTATCGGCATGGCTAAAAAATACACGCCTCAGCTTTGAACTGATATCAGCTGCACGACGAGATTGCGCACCAATCACTACCACCACTAATCATTAGAAAATCTAACATAGCTAGCAGTCTTGCACCACTAATAATGATAAACCCTAACATAACTACCACCACTAATCATTAAAAAACTAACATAGCTAGCAGTCTAGCACCACTCATCATGATAAACCCTTACATAACTACCACTAATCATGATAAACCCTTACATAACTACAACTAATCATGATAAACCCTTACATAACTACCACTAATCATGATAAACCCTAACATAACTACCACTAATCATGATAAACCCTAACATAACTACCACTAATCATGATAAACCCTTACATAACTACCACTTATCATGATAAACCCTTACATAACTACCACTTATCATGATAAACCCTTACATAACTACCATAATCATGATAAACCCTTACATAACTACCACTTACATGTAAACCCTACATAACTACCACTAATCATGATAAACCTACATAACTACCACTTATCATGATATAAACCCTTAACATAACTATACACCTAATCATGATAAACCCTTACATAACTACACTTATCATGATAAACCCTTACATAACTACCACTATCATGATAACCCTACATACTACATATCATGATAAACCTACTAACTACCACTTATCATGATAAACCCTTAACATAACTACCACTAATCATGATAATAACCCTATACCCTAAACTACCACTATATCATGATAAACCCTAAACATAAACCACTAATCATGATAAACCCTACATAACTACACTAATCATGATAACTAAAACCCTACATATAACTTACTAACACTAATCATGATAAACCCTAATAACTACACTATCATGATAAACCCTACATAACTACCACTAATCTGATAAACCTTACATAAACTACCACTTATCATGATAAACCTACATAACTACCCCTATCATGATAAACCCTTACATAAATACACTTATCATGATAAACCTAACATAACTACCACTATCATGATAAACCCTAACATAACTACATAATCATGATAAACCTTAATAACTACCAATTATCATGATAAACCTTTACATAACTACACTAATCATGATAAACCCTTACATAACTACCACTATCTCTGATAAACCCTTACATAACTACCACTATCATGATAAACCTAACATAACTACCACTTATCATGATAAACCTTAACATAACTACCACTTCAATCATGATAAACCTACATAACTACCACTTATCATGATAAACCCTAACATACTACCACTTATCATGATAAACCCTTACATAACTACCACTTACATAATCATGATAAACCCTTACATAATACCACTAATCATGATAAACCTAACATAACTACCACTATCATGATAAACCCTTACATAACTCATACCACTAATCATGATAAACCTTAACATAACTACCACTTATCATGATAAACCTTACATAATACACTTATCATGATACTTACTAATACACTTATCATGATAAACCTACATAACTACCACTTATCATGATAAACCCTTACTAATAACCTATCTGATAACCTACATAAACCTTATCATATAACCTACTTCTATCATGATAAACCCTTACATAACTACACTTACAATCATGATAAACCTAACATAACTACCATATCATGATAAACCCT
>CM037785.1:3838512-3888512 GCA_021229015.1 Solen grandis
CAACCCTTCAACTCAAATCAATATGTTTATTATGTAAATAGAGGCCTCCAACCCAAAATACATATATACAAACAAAACAATTGTAACAACGAAAGTTGTGTCTTCAGTACATATTTCTGTCAATAAGTTTCATAATTTCGTTAAAAAAAAAACCAGCAATATTTTAATTTTGCCAACATCATAAGTTTTCATCAGGTTACAAATCTATAAATTGTATGTTCATGATTATGCCGGGGATAGATATAATGGTGTCTTTCTTGGACAACTATATCACAAATAAAAGAATTACTATTTTGTAAACAGTTTTGGCCAAGATTTTGTCTAGATATACATGCATCTAAATGTCGCCCAGTTTCTATTAATAAATTGTGACTTGAACATCTGAACCTTGATAATGATTTCTTTACATAAAATGACATGTTAATAAATAAATATTTTCTGGTTTAGATTTGAAACATTTATAAGTATTACATCGAGGAGAACTTCGGATTCCTTCTAACCAAATTTGCAATTATTCCCTGTATAAATTGTTAAATAAATACGTTTACATCATCGATTTCTTGACTTAGCCAAACAAATCCAAATCCGTAATTATATAATAAATGTTTTACAGAGGTAGCCCAGGTTTTTCTTTTGATATGATATTGTCTAGTTAAAATAAGAATTCCTAGGAAATCTATGTTCTGGCATACAAAGAAGTTTACACCAATATTAATAACTTTTAACATAATGGCATCTGTCTACATTCTCCATAATGTATTTGGACTTGTTCAGGAATTTTCTGAGATTTCAGTTCCATATATGTATGCAGCATAGGTAAGTATGTCTTTTACCCTTGAGTCAAATATCTTGTAATAACCAAAACGTAAAAACTTTCCAAAGTTTCTTCGATTTGTTTTATTGCATAAATAGCTTTTATTGCTTGAGCAGCGAGTTAAGTTTTAGCTGCCGTCCTAGATAATTTAGAAGACCCATATATTTATACATTGAGGTGACATTTACCGGACGGTAGTTGAATAACTATTTTTTATATGATCTAAATGGTCCACCGTTTCTGTATAAAATTATTTCCGTTTTAGTTTCATTTATAGACATACCGGATTCTGAATCGAATTTAACTGTGATTGAAGTTCGATCGCAGTATCAGCGCAGTTTGCTACTTGTCCGCAAAAGAATACATAAAATGATTGATTGGGGTATGAAAAGATTTACTATTAAACGCAACTACTATATATAATAGAGAGAATGTGCTTCAAAAATAGTGTTGTGAGACCTAACTAGATTAAAATAATAGCGTTGTGTTATCTAAGTAAATCAAAACAACAGTGTTGTGAGACCTATTTCAAACGCTTCTCACAAAGTCTTCCTGCTGAGGCTAGGTGCTGCGAGGACTGGCTCCCTGAAGCCTACGCGCTATGAATACCGGCGCTGTGAGGACTTGCTCTCAGAAGCCTACGCGCTAGAAAGACCGGCGCTGTTAGGACCGGCTCCCTGTGAAGACCGGCGCTGCAACGCCACCGTCTGAGGAAGGTCCTATTATGCCACAATGGCAATAAGCTACCAATGCTTATGGCATTACCAGTGGCTCCCAAAACTTCTCAGAGTCAATAAAGCTAGGTTTCCAAGACCCTGAAGACTGGAATTATCTTCCGTTGCACCCCAAGATACGTGAGGAATATACTATGCGACCCGAGTTGCACGCCGCTGGTTCTTATTCCAGACCTCTCAATGAAGCTGGTCTCCCAAGAGAAGGTAAGGAAGACACCATCGTCTTATTTAACCTTGTCTATTGAGGCTAATTTCTGCCATGTCGTGTCTTCGCGGTATCGCGCTTCACAAACGCGCCGTTACGAAGCGCGACGGTGCGTAATAATCACTTTTGTCGTACCCGCGCGCAAGGTTGTCGCGATGTCGCGTTTCAAATGCGCGGACGCGACATCGCGACAAACTCATTGTTAAGACAAAATCAAACGCGATAACGTTGGCGCCTTTTTTTTTCTTTTTTTTTTTTAGTCGTGTCCGCGCGTTTGATTGTCGTTCGTGCTATCGTGTGCGTGAGTCTATTGAGCGAAGCACGAAACAACGGCAAACTGCACTTGTCGTGTTATCGTGCTAGCATTTGCAGAAGCTTTACACATATGCATTGGGAATGCGCTTTAACTAAATTTCAATTTTAAAACATATTTCAAAGGCTAACCACTTGCATTATTCAAAATTTATTCTGCTGTAATTATTATACGCATGTGATGTATTCATGTATTCTTGTTATAAAGGCAAAAAACTCTGCACATTCCTGTATGTGATGCAAAGACAACGATGAAGTATAATAAGCATTTCATTATTAAAGTATCCAGCAAAGAAGTAATCACGAATTAGATTTGAGACTGGCATCTGTTAAGGACAGCATAGGCAACATATCTTACGATGACAGACCACTCCACCTCGTATTCTATTCCGTTACTCTTAAATACTGAGACAAATAACTATAGGCCTAAATTGATTCAGTCGGGGTACAATACGAAAACTTATGCTTATCTTGAACATTTTCATAACAACCATTGTCTAGTCAGACAGTTGATCGAAATTATCATTACAATCATAGATGTATGACATTGTGTATTATTCAACAAGAAAACTAAAGGATATTATTCATATGGAATATTCACCATGTAGGGTTAAATTTCTGTGCATGCGAACCGGAAGGCGACGGCACGACAACACGACAAGTGCAGATTGTCGTTGTTTCGTGCTTCACCCCTAAGACGCACAGACGCGATAGCACGAGTTTCTAACGCGCGGACACGACAAAAAAGGACGCCAAAGTTATCGCGTTTGATTGTCGTGTCTTCGCACTGAGTTTGTCGCGATGTCGCGTCCGCGCGTTTGAAACGCGACATAGCGACAAACTTGCGCGCGGCAATTTCTTTTCTAAAGCGCGACACCGCGAAGACACGACATAGCAGAAAATAGCCACCATACTTGTCCCTTGTAATATAATCCTATACAGAGCAGGACCGATTATCTCTGTGACTGAGACAACATTTATGAAAATGTGTAGCCGGGTACGGTTTATATAGTTACCCAAGAGAAATACGAGAATCCACATATTGTTTTAAGTGCCCCTAGCGGATTCCCGAGAATGCCCGATCTGATTACGGAATGTAGCGAGTCACTATAACAACTGGCAACATTAAAGGTTATCAAAGTAAACAGGAGAAAATAAAAACAACATATGTAAATGTTTATGAAGTGTACAGTAAAAAAAAATGGAAAAAGAAAACATTCCAAAATAAACATACACGAATGCACACACATACAATAATGATATGGATAGTTTGTTTCCTGTTTGTCGCCTCTCGTGTTTACAACGAAATCGAAAGTCTCAAGGGAAGCAACTTTAATCATATCATTTAACTGATCAAAGGACCGAAGTTACGATGTGCAATAGCTATTTTGTCACACTACCCATGCCTACGAGTTCGATGTGTCTCGCATTCCCAGACAACAATCTATCACACTCATTAACAAACTAGCACAAGTTTGAATACAAATTCTTATTCTTCCCGAGAATCACTTTTGTGAAATAGGATAAAAGTGAAAACACATGATCCCAATTACCAGTATGGCTATTTACATCGATGTATTCTCTGCCTGAGAAGATCTTATAAAATAAAAGGAATATAGACATCAAGTCTTTAATGTCAATAACCCTATCTCCTAGAATCTCACCAAGATTCAGACAGGTGTTCCTCAACCTCCGACTGATTAACCTTGACGAATAAATCTCCCTATCTTCACTGTCTTCAACAGTGATATCTCTCCTCTTCTGAATTCCATCAGTATGGCTGCTGTACCTCAGCTTCACCCCTCTGGATTTATTTTGGGAATCATTTCTTTGTTGTCCAGGTGTGGAGGGGGTAATTTCACAAGTAGACACTTCTTCAAATCTTCGCTTCACAGGGGCCAGGACAGGCTATAGTCTTGTCTTCTTAGAAAACATACACCCTTCACAAAGACCTACGGTTCCCCCATAGCTCCCCCACTACTTCACAATCAGGTTCTGAACCTCTCATCACAGACGTCGTCTTCTTTGTCCCTTTTCTCACCTTTATCCTTTTCATTGACCTAGTCGGCCGGCGCATGTTTCCTTTTTCTGTGTTGCAGGTAGTACTTTCTTGTACCGAACGTTTTAAGTCCCCTACCGGTGTTCACACCGGAGGGGACTATAGGTTTGCCCTCCGTCTGCCGTCCGTCCGTCTGTCCGCCCAAATCTGGATCCCGCGATAACTAAGCAAGCTAACTTGATGAAACTTGGTTTATGACTAGATGCCAATGTGTAGATTATGCACGTCGTTTTAATTTTGTTCTTCGACTAAAATTGTGGTTGCTATGGTAACGGAAATAGTGAAAATATGGCAAAAAATGGGATCCCGCGATAACTAAGCAAGCTAACTTGATGAAACTTGGTATATGACTAGATGCAATTTATTTGCTCACTAAATTGTGGTTGCTATGGTAACGGAAATAGTGAAAATATGGCAAAAAATGGGATCCCGCGATAACTTAGCAAGCTAACTTGATGAAACTTGGTAAATGTATAGATTATGCACGTCATTTTATTTTTGTTCTTCGACTAAAATTGTGGTTGCTAAAGTAACGGAAATAGTGAAAATATGGAAAAAATGGGAACCCACGATAACTAAGCAAGCTAACTTGATGAAACTTGGTATATGACTAGATGGCAATGTGTAGATTATGCACGTCATTTTATGTTTGTTCTTCGGCTAAAATTGTGGTTGCTATGGTAACGGAAATAGTGAAAATATGGCGAAAAATGGGATTGATTACCATATTGAGTCAAGGTGGAGCCGGTAGGGGACTTTATGTGTTGCATACAACACCAGTTACTTGTCTTTCAAGCTTTACAGCCAATGTTTATCATCACATTGTTCTACGAACTCGTCTGGCTGAAGTCTCTTTACAGTTTACGCATACCAGCGGTGCCTTCCGGGATGTTTACTTAGTTTTTGGCATGTCTTCTCTGAAAAGAGAAAAGACATAATCATGAAACCAAGCGGGTTTCCGCTTTACCCTTTTCTCTACATCTGGGTAATCTGAAATTTCAGGAACAGTTTAAAGGGTAAGGTTCAAAGTAAGTGTCCTGACACATTGGTGGATCTTTCCCTGAAAGTACTTGTGTTTTGCATTTACGCAATCTGTCGCAATGTATAACTTGAATATTGCCAGCTCCACTACAATTAACCTTGTACAAGATATTTGAAAGTTTGTTTCTTACTTCATCAGGTCCTGTCCAGAAAGATGTGAACTTGGAGGAAAGACCAACCTTTTTTACTGGGCAAATATAAACTGTGTCTTCAACTTCATACTTCTCGTAAGAAAAGGTGTTGTCATAATACTTTTCTGTCGCATCGTGGCTACGCCAGCATTGTGTCTAACCATTTGCTGAACATCTTTCATTCGTTCTTGCAGCTCCCATACCCATTGGTTTGGGGGAATTTCTTTAACTCCTCGTGACATTGCATACACGGGGTCGAGGGGAGTTTTTGACTCCCAGCCTAGCATGCACAAATTAGGCGTGAAACCAGTCGTTTCATGTTTTGCCGACCTGTAGGCCATCAGCATATACTGAAGTTGTTCGTCGTAGTCAGTCTGGTGGTCATTTACAAAAGCGCTAAGTATGGCTACAAAGGTCTTGTTTAATCGCTCAATCATACATTAACATGGCATGATAAGCTGTAGTTCTTGAGTTTTCTATCTGGAGGAGCTTACACATCTCTCCAAACTGTTGACTTTCAAATTGTCGGCCCTGATCTGAATTGATACATTGAGGAATGCCAAATCTCGAAATCACTTGCTGTATTAATATGCCACATTCTTCAGTCAATTTAGTGGAGTAATCACCAGAATATATCTGTTCCCTCTTCCGGTCTACAGCAACTCCCCAAGAATGTCAGCAGCTATTCTTTCCATTTGGAAACCACATCTTACAATCTCCATTGGTACTCTCTTATATGCAGTGTGTATTTGGTCTCTTCACTTCGAGCAGGCATAACATTCTCCAACATATGTTTGACATCGTTTTGCATTCTTGGCCAATAACATCTTCGTCTTATCCGACTAAAGGTCTTTTAACACCAAGTGACCAGTTGCTTTGATATCATGAGAGTACTTTAACACCTCTCGTCTTATGGGCAATGGCACTATTCCCTACTTTGAATCAAGTCTGAGCCTTGAACCTCATAGCGTCTTGTGACTATGCCATCTTCAATATCCAATAACTCCCATTGCCCTAAAAGTGCCTTCAGGTATTGACTTTCACAGCCAGTTTCCTTTCGATCTGGTTTATCTCCGGCTTCTATCCATTTCCTCAATTTAGTTATGTCTTTGGCATCCTCTTGAACCTCTTTTAGATCTTCCTTTTTGACATCTTCCTTTTTAAACACTTGATTAACTTGATCATCTGGGAATCGTTATTCGCCTCTCCACACATGTCCTTCTGCTTAGACCATCGGCATTCCGATGTTGGTTCCCTGGGCGATACTGAATGGCCATGTCATAAGAAGAAAGAACCTCTAGTCACTTGGCTAGTTGACCTGGATTTTTAAAATGTATCAGCCTGCGCACGGGCCTTTGATCGGTCCTCAGTACAAGTAATGTAAGTGTTATACGAAATGAACATAGTTTATTATCGATTTCTGCCTTTTAGTCCCCTACCGGTGTTACACCGGAGCGGACTATAAGGTGTCACACCACTATCAAAGTACTTCCGGGTCGTAGGGTGCTGAAGTAGTACCTAATGAAAAATGAAAGGGTGGACATCAAAGTCATATTTTCCCCAGAAAACACTGAATAACTGCAACACATTTAGCCTGTGTGGTGAGATACATGTATTTTTGACCAACAACTTGCATTTAATAGTTGTATTAAGGGATTACTTTCCTACAGGATGTTGGGAGAGCTGCAGAGGTAATGCGGCTCAGAGGTCATGTTTGTTTTGGAAATTTTGACAGGTAGCCGGGAAATGTGAAATTTGTGAAACGCCAATTCCTTAATGATATATTTTTTGTGCCTAAATCTGTTGATTTATGAATGGTCTACATGAAACTAGACCAGAAATATTCCAACGAACATTTGGAAAGTAGGAACAGGCCTCGAAAGTCGGCCAAGTTACTATAGATTATATAGGGACAAAAAGTAGTGGTGTGACACCATAAGTTTGCGTTCCGGTTGTCTGTCCTTCCGGGTGTCCGGAAATCTGGATCCCGCGATAACACCGTTTAAAATAATATTATGAAACTTGGTTTATGAATAGATGGCAGTATGGGGATTTGGTTTAGGCTGTTTCAGTTATTTCAATAATTTTTATTAAGTAAAATAGTTTGACTTAGAAAGATTTTTTTCTTATTAGCTTGGCTTCGCATTTTCCTTAAACACGCACCCAACTATGTGTCCTGTAATATATAAATACTGTACGAGAGCTAAATATCATTAAATCGTTTAACGAAATATGAATTTCTAGGCTGAAATGATAACACAAGTCTGTTGTTATTTTCTCTCAGTAGCATTAACAAAGACTGGTAAAATGCCGCTTGCATTTTTTTTAAATTATTAAAATTATTCGTGAAAGAATAATTGATTCATCAGAGAGAGAGAGAGAAAGAGAGGGTGATAAAGAGAGAGCACGCTAAATAAATAAACAAACAAACAAAAAATAGTAGTAGTATAAAACGCGACGCAGTTTATCACATCAAGGGTAAAACTAAGCCATGCACAATTCAGTAATTTAATTTTGGAACAGCCCTACCTCTAAATTCGATGCCCGCTTCCAAACCCCGCGCTCCGAACTTCGTTAAAGATGTCTATTACGGCAGCGTTGTTTAGGTTAGTTCATAGTTGCCTTCATCTACACATTATAGTCACGAGGGCGGAGATATAGTTATATCTATTAGCAAATTTGTATCACATTCATGATAATTCATGCATTGATGAACAATATAAAAATCTATGATAACTTGTTTTCAACATAAACTTATGCTCATTGGATAATTTAGCACATATAAAGAAGCTGGCAGCTTGAAACAGTCTTAGCTTAGCTGATAATATTTCACAGTCAGGATACACTTTTATGACGAACAAACGATAAAATAAATGCGTCTTTGTTTCTCGATATTTTCATTAACTTTTAGTTTGTATTTCTTGATAAAGAGATGATTTTCTAAGTAGAATTTCTCATAAAATGGCGACTATCAAGTTAAAATAACTAACACAGGTTTAACGGAGATCCAACAAGCGTTCCCTAATGTTGTATTTACATGTACAAATTTAAAGGTAGTAATATAACTGTTGATAAATGGTTTCCTGTTCGAGCCAATAATTCACCCTCGCCTCTCCAACTCGCAACAACACAATAATTATCGCGTTGAACATGTTGTTATAGGGCGATAATTATCATCTTTTTCTCGTATATCTTTTATAGATTTACACCTGTAATTTAACTCAGTCTGCAATAAGCGACTGAGCGACAACGCAAAGTGATTATACTCACGACAGGGAAACATATGACTTTTCACCTTTTCCAATAAAGTATAAAAATGACCTTTTTCTGTTTTATTTAGCCCTTATATCACCATATTCATTAAAAAAACATTAGTGTGTGCAAGTTACCCGCTAAATAATTGTCAAAATTGAAAAAATACCAGTCGAATATTTGAGTGTTTGAGCAAACTGTTTGCATCTCTCTCTCTCTCTCTCTCTCTCTCTCTCTCATTAATGATTGCGTTGATTAATTACGCTATACGTTTACCAGGGACTCGTTGTCGAAAATCAACGATATATATTCCGTTGTCACTTCTGTTATATGTTATCGATTAAGAAGCAAAGCGTATTATGTGCACGTGGGTTTTTCGACGATCACCAAGGACTCTATATACAGGGACATTATATACCGGGACTCTTTGGGTTTTGAACATCCTCGGTACCCAGGCAATGACTTTGAAACGCGCAGAAAAACTCTCCCCATTTTTCTCTCTCATAAATTTACATATCGACATTTTCACACCATATCTTTCTACAGAATGTTGAATGCACAAAAACATCAATATGCAATTCGCAACTTCACGCGGCGTTGCTGGTACGGATAATGACGCAAGGCAATGCCGAATGAGTATTTTAACTATTTTCCAATACATACGAAAAAAGTTACGCACCATTGTTTGTTGAGAATATACTTTGATCAATACAAAGTTCTATATGAAAAACTCCTATTTTATGCACTTTGAGATTTGCTTCGGGCCGAACGTCACAAATATCTGCAGTACATTATTAGTCTATTTCAACGTCTCCGTGTGACTGTAAGATGGTGTGCTTTATTACGACGATGCACGTATACTCCGCTGATGAAGTTTTAATCTGTGCTTATTTTGACTTCCTTGGATGAAATGATTCAAGGATAGTACTATGTATACCTGCATGATCCGTTACTTTAACATCAACGCCGCATATCTTTTAAAAAAGGTATTTCTTGTTAAAAGCTATCCTTGTATGTGGTCCATCTTGGTCAGCAGATTATTGGTCAGCTTTTTATACCCCACCGGCCAGTTGGTCAGCAGCCCTGGTCAGCTTTATATACCTTCCTATATTAGCACGGTCAAATTATCCGAGTGCATTTCTTAGCGTACACCGGGCAGGTGGTTAAGGAATCTGCTATCGATCGCAGTGCTAGAACACCTGAATCATCTGCTGAAAGAGAGAAGAACTCATGATTGTTGAGATGGATATCAATGGAATACAAGGAGGATTCATTAAATCATTTATTTGCACAGGTATTTTTTCACATTAATTAGACGGATTTTTCTCGGATGATTATGTTTGGTATGAAGAAACAAAAAACAACAAAATTCCTCTTTAGCTGTAAGTAAAATCATGATGTTCTTAATATTTAATTTTTTCTTTCGTATACTCGTACATACAGGTATTTATATACACATGTGTCAGAGATTTATATTACCTAATATAGCTTCGTGCATGTCTGGAAAAACAACAGAAAGCAAAGATGAAATCCAGCCATGAAATACGTAACGTGATGTAAAATAGTTTTAATCTCTTTGTTTTTAATTATTCGTTTTAAGGAATTGACTTTTGAAGCTTATTTGTTGGTTTTGTACACATTTAATAAACATTGTATGAAGGCTGTTTATTGGATCACAAATCTATCAGTTGCTATTGTTGATAGCAATTCGTTCATACCCATTTTAGGCTCGTGTATATATTATACTAGAATTAATATTTACGTCACGTATTGTTCTCCCGCGTGACTTGAGGGTTTCTATGTACAGTGAAAATTACCTTATACGTATAAAATCAATATATCATCTGCGTTACTTTGGCAACGTTATGTTCACTTATTACAGCCTATCAAATAAAGCCACGCTGTACGACCTGAACTTTGCTTATGTAAATTATATCTTTACGAAGAAAACGATGTCACGAAAATCGTGTGATAAATATTTTCATTTATAGAGGTTAGATGTATAGACTACTTATTAACTTGGAATTAAGACTCCATCCTTCTATAACGCACAAAAGATCATGTATGGATAAATTTTTTTTTTTTTTTTTTTTTGTAAAACGTTGTTTCAGAATTTAGTATAGAATAATTTTCTAAATAGCTAAAAAAAGAGCTAACTTTTAGTAATCATATGAAAATGGATTTAAATCTTATTAGAGTGCTTTCTGAATTTATTTGTCTTATAACTGTCTTATTTTATTTGTATGAAAATGATTACACACACACACACACACACACACACACACACACACACATATTTATATATACAATGTATATATTTCTGACCGGAATCCTGAAAAGTGGGTCATTTTTCTTTTCTTTTGAGATAAGATGGTTGGTAACAGCTAACCTACAAGAAAATATCCATCAAATTCTTCCATCAGGAAAGGCTGATTGTTCATATCCAGCCATTTTTGTTGATATACATGACAGGAACCCATGAAAAAAAATCCTGGCTCACTCAGACTAGGTGTACTGTGCCATGCAGCAATTTATCAACTGAGCTTTTGAGGTGCAATTTCTTAACCCTTTCCCTCATAGAGGACACCATGAAAAGACCTATGCGAACAGCATAAAACCAGATCAGCCTGCGAGTAACTCGCAGGCTGATCAGGTTTTATGCTGTTCGCTGCTCCTCAGTGGTCTGGAAATGAGGATTTTGTAATTAAATTTGGTAAGGTTTAACTGTGGTTTTCTGCAGGTCAGGCTTTATGTGATACCTATAGAGGGCGTCAAAAGGAGTATATATGAGGGAAAGGGTTAAGTAGCTTAAGCTCCCATCAAGTACCAGTTACCCAGTCAAGTAAATCCTGTTACACTTTTCTCACTTTTCCTTTAGATTGAACCATGTATCACGTGTGTATGCCGTATGGTCAAAGTCACTATTTAGGTAAACAATAAGCTTAACAGGAACCAACAGAATAAAAAAAAAGCCTGTGGCTAAAATTGGACAAGTACAGTGAAGGTTTCAGTGTGTCACTTCTGAAACCTGACCATTACATGTATGTGGCTTACGGTAAAGTTCCTGTAATGGTTCCGCTACATTTCGGACCTCATGGCCTTTCACGAAGATAACCAAGATTTCCTAATGTTTCATTAGGGTACTTTGATTATCTTGGTAGAGGTTAAGTGGCCTAATATGTAGCGGAACCATTACAGGGACTTTACCTCAAGGACAAGCCACTCCTCAAAGAAGCTTTAGAAATTAGAGAACACTGGAATAAGGTTAATAATTAACTCCAAAATAATTACTTGTAATGCAATCCTTAAGATAATCCTTACCTTTACTCACAACTGCACATCAGTATCAATCCTCCATGCATGTATGACGAAATAAATTTATCCTCACAAGCAATTACTAATGGATGGATCGACCGACGCTGTGTTCAATAATTCCTTTGATACTACTTGAACTGTGTAATCAAGCTATAGTTTTCATTCCAGTAGCATGAGTGGAACAGGAGTTCTCCTAAGGACACAAAATTGTAAAAAAGAAAAAGGGAATAACTCCAAAAATACTGCTGCAATAGTTATGGACCTTGTGCATGACATTTCCTCTAAGGCCAAAAAAAAAGTTGCTTGTTTCCTCTACCCCGACCGACCGTCTTTTTTTTTTTTTGCCGCCGATCCTAATCCTTTTTTTTTTTTTTGTGCCAAAATTATGATAAAAGATTAAAATCTCTTCGACAGTCGCCATTTCAGTTCGGGTATTTTCGGTCCTTTCCGTAACTTAGCTGTAATTGTTCGACACAAACGCATTCCCGCGATATAGATAACATCAAAAATTGCCAAGGGATTCCTTCCGTCGGGACTCTTGATTTTTCAAGAGAAAACATAATTATTAAATGAAATCAATTTTGTGTGACATAATTTGTCAATACACATCGTAATCTTTCAAAAATTGAAACCGAAAATAAAAAGTTAATTGTGAAAGTAAAAGTTGATTTTGCGGGTCTGTTTATGAATATGAAATGAATATCCTATTAATCGGCACAAATATTTGTTATACTTCAAATCTGCCATTTAACCTTGACATAATATCATTCTTTCATAATATTTGTAATTAATATTCAATTTAAATGCCTTTGGTGGTTTTCATAGCATGTCAAAAGCTATTTGAATATAACTTTGTTTACTTCCGGTATGATCGTAGAAAAAAACATCAACTGATAATTATTGTTTACAGCAATAAAATGGTCTAAAAGCTAAGTGGTAATGTTTTAAAACATGAATGTTTGAAATGAAATACAGATTGTACAACATTATTTTAAATAAAGACTGATGTACTTACAATTATATGATCATAGTTAAGTGGGTGGGGTAATGCATTGAGACAAACTTGCATTACCATTCTATAAAAAGGGAGCGAGTCCAAACGTACCCAAACCAAAATGTACCCACTTTTTGAGGTCAACACGTACCCAAGACTTTTTTTTCTTACTTATGATATATCAAAATATTAATATCAATATTCTCAAACAATTTATTATTGATACTTTTAATTTTTGAATAGAACATTATTTTTATAATTTATGTATTAAACTTAATTTGAATTTAATTCAATTTCAATTTAATACATGATTACCGGTACCTTTGATCTCTACAATAGTGTGTTTGGCTTCTTGTCTTAATTGAATTATAACCAACTTTAATTGAATCAGATTACACCAATCAAATATAACATGCTCACCCATGGCATTTTATCAAGTGCTGATAGCATAAATAAAGGTGTGAAAGATGGCAACCTTAATTGCGAGGTGATTATGCTCTTGACACTTACATTGAATTCTTCTTTTCCCAGCTTCTAGTTCTGGTATATGATAGTTTGAAAGAATGAAATATTTTTCTTTTTTTTATTTTGATGTGTTTATCATTAAAACTTATGTTATTGAATACTTTTGATGGCATTCATGAAACAATATAAAAACATATAACTTTAACTGATGAACATTAAATTTAAACATATTAATTGTACTTTAAAAATACATTTAGTCATAAAAATATTTTAACTTGGGCACATTTTCACCAACATTTGGATACGTTTTGACTCCATTTTGGTACGTTTTTTCTTGGGTACGTTTTGATAATGGGTACGTATTGACTATAACTCCTATAAAAATATGATAAGATTAAAAAAAATATATATATATTATTTTCACATTTGTATATCAAAAATATAATGATCTAAAAGTGTTACAAACTTCTATTTAATCTAATATAAACATAATTAAAGTTTAAAAGAAGTTCACTTAAATATTGTTTTAAATATCCCAACAATCTTTCACTGAATTTTACTTAAATTAAAAACTATTTAAGGGACTTCTTATTTAAATAGAGTCTTCTGATTTGAAAAGCAGATGTCCTGACAGGATTTCTGGCTGAAAAGTAAGTGTTGAACACTGAAAAGTTTTATTTCAAAAACAATCTGACAACACAAAAATACATAATTCTATATAAAGCAATTTTATTCCAATTTTATTTTCTAGCTTCATAATGTCTATTTTGAAATTGCTAATAACTGGAAGTTTCAACAATACATTAATCTGACAACAGAATATGGGGAAACCCAAATGTATAAATTCTGAATAAAAATTGTATTGGCTATCACCCTTTTTAATTTCAGATACTTATAATTTATATAACTATTTCACATCAAAAATACTTGTTCAGCAAGCCAGACCTTAAAGTGCTCTGACATTGCTGTCTTTTGTGACAGCCTATTGTTCATTGTCTATTGTCAGTCTACTCAATGTCGGACATCTACTGAATTAAAGTAATTTAAATTAATTCTAAAAGATTGTATAGCATCTTATGGACATATTAACATACAATCTAGTGTGAAATACATTAAATGTCACTAATTGCATTCATACACACGGAAAGCTTTTTAAAAATTGATTGAAAATCACGTTTCTTAAAAAAAAAAAAAAAAAAAAAAAAAAAATCCCTACCTACCGACCGACGCTATTTTTTTCACAGCCGGTAGTGGAAACAAGTCTCTTTTTTTGGAAGGGGGGGGGGGGGGGGGGGGCTAATTTAAGTTTTTTTTCGCGTACTGTATAATTTCGATTTCAACTCGCATCTTAAACCAATCAAATGTACGCTAACAGCGGTAAATAATTCTAAGCTGAATAAAATGACTCCTGTTATTGGTTAACGCATCGTTATGGACTATAAAATTACTTAGATAAGGGGTGCAGCTTATATATATCATTCAGCTTGGTGTTATTACTTTTCTTTTTGATGTAAACATGAAAGTGATTTCAGTAAGTTAAACTAAATTCTTCCAGCCTGCCGAGATGCTCTCATTGAAAATTAATTCGCCAAAACCAAAACAACTAATAACGCTTTTATATCATAATTGTCATATGCAATAATGATATGAACAAATATCAAACAAGCCTATTTTTTTTTGTATTACCGTCTATAAATAAGTATATTTCATAGAAAAAATACTGAACTATTTCTAGAGCGTACTAAATTTGTTGTGCGTCGGTCTTTCGCGCGCTTTTCCTCGGAATGTTCTAGAAGACTGGAAATCTCGTTTTTCTTTCATCCTACGCCGAATATCTTTTTTAAAGATATTTCTTGTTTTCAATGAATGAAATTTCACTTCAATATCATAAGTAGAACAAAATTATCTTCTGAAAAAAATACAAGAAAATGTGAATAGGGGGAAAACTCCAAAATTTCTGATGCTAGCGATATGGATCTTGTGTATATGAGAGATACTCGTAGATAGAGAATTTCATTGAATTCAATCAAAGTGACTTTAAATATTGAACTGAAAACACATAAAAATGTATTTGTCAACAAACATGTAAGGAGAAGTCAAATATTGCAATATTAAAACAAACGATGACATACTAAATAGCATAATGAGTAAACTGGCGGATATCCCCTTTCATATTCAGAATGCATCATCCCAATTATACCAGAAACAATGCCCCCGGACCCCCTTAACACTCACATCAAAATCATCAAATCAGGTATTTGGTGATAAGTCAATAGGCAAGAAAGACATGAGGCTTGGTAGAGTGCAGGAACAGTATTCCTGAGTTCGAGTCCCGGTCAAACTATTATTTTTTCACCACCTGTCACACACACACACACGCACACACACACTGTTTAGGGATAGGAGATATGGAAAATTATTTCAGTATTTTACAAACAAACAATAAATATAAGTATGCAAGATATTTCCTGCTGTATTTTATCGTCTCTTCGTGATGATTTAAGTATTCTGTACAGGAATATGTCATTCCGTATAAATTGTTTTATGATTGTAAAAAAATGTACATATATGTGAAATAAAAGAGAGAAAAGGGGATTATACTAAATGTTTCAGTACTGTGGGTAACACACACACTGTCAGTGGAGGTACTCAGAGACCAGCCTGTTGTGTTGTCATGTGCAATAAAAGGCGAATACACACACCCCGAATGGCGGATTGCAAATACATCCACAGTTATAGCAGACAACAATGGCACTATGGCAGACGGATACCAGTGGGCGAATGACAAATACCTGTTGATTCCGTTTGCTCGGCCCGAACACTCCGGACAGTATGTCTGCAGGGCTAATAACGAGGAGGCTTATGTGGAACTACTTGTTTACGGTTAGGAATCTAATATTTCTGATTTTTTTCGTTCCATAAAAATACATATATTTGAAGAGTGAAATTAAAAAATATAAAATAAATGAACATTCTCGTTGTCTCTTGATGATGGAAAAATGTATTGAAATAGAAATTATGTCACAGGATATATTCTTATAGCAACAAGATTGTTCTTTGGAACACATGTGTCAGCTGCTGAAGCGTGAAGCAAAAACTGTGACAGACAGACAGACAGACAGACAGACGACAGACGTACAGACACTAAGGAAAAGTGATCACTATATGTCACCTCTGCTTACAACAGGTGACACAATAAAATTACACCAAAAACATTTTTTCCTTCTTTACAAATTGCATCCTCGGTATTTTAATCAATGATCAAAAATAAAATAATCTTAATAATATCTCAGCTTATTGTTTTCAACGTGTTATGATGATAACTCACTTGAATTGCCTCTGATTTCAGATGTGAACATTTCCTTCCCGGACAGTGTTGTCCTAAAGGATGAAACGGGTCAATACCAAGAACAGATTCACACCAGATCTGACCAAGCTTTCAACGTCACTTGTGTCGTCAACAATATCATTCCCAGACCAAATGTCTCCATCTCGATTTCTGAAGAAAATATTGGACCAGATTTTCAAGTAACATATAACATGACAGAAAATAACACATATGAAGGTAAGTGTAGGTAAGTTTATCCAAAATTCAGTAAGAACAAAACTGATTCCGCTGACCAAATGAATAAAAGGACATCTCTGTCGGAGACTTACTCTCAGACTGTGATTCATTAGGAATCAACGTTGCTATACAGAGACAAATATTATTATAGATACTTAATTACGATACATACCGTATAGGGGGGTATTTCTTCGGGTAACTTATATATATCAGAAATCGCAGAAAAATAACTCGTACCCGTTTTTATGCAAAACTGCGGAATATCACATATAACCCGCTAGGGTATATAAATATTATCATTACGGTTAAATATATCACACAATTTGTGAGACGGTGAAAACCAAGGGTCTTCCCCCAATCTTGATCTTGTCCATGGGCGTAGGTTATAGGTTTCATTGTCGCTAATGGTATTTCCTTAACGGGCAACCACACTTTCAGATGTGATACCTAATCAAAGTTTCGAAAGAGGTAGAGTCATGTGTATTATCTGTGGCCGAGCCATACTTAACTCGTAACAAACGGTACTGATATAGCTCCCTTGCTTGGCGCTCAGTATATATGTGTAATTCCGGGACTGGTTTGCCCGGTGACAGGATAATATGAATGGGTGTGGTATCATGCCACATGTCTACGGCGTGTAACTGCAGTGTGGTAACACTTTATCTGCCTCAAGTAGACATAGCCTCCTTATGATTAAAATTCTGTCGGTGGGGCGTTAAACCCAACAAATTATGTTGCATACTATGCACTTTTTTTTTGTTGTGAGATACAGTACTGCGTACTGCTACTATCCCCATCATCAGGTGGGTGCCATATTCATCGGATGTTTCGGCGCAAACCCACAACATCCTCCTATGGTGCGCCGACCAGGGTGATCAAATCCTGGCCTGGAGATAGTATGCGTCTGCTACCTCTGTCTCGTCTGCCAAAGCTTGCCTGTCTACTATCTTCTGTGGCCACCATCCACTGCTCCTCTCTCTTTCGCGATCCACAGTGAGGCACTTTCAGTCCTCTAGCAATAGCAGATTATGGCTCTTTTCTGGATTGTCCAGTGATCCTATCCTATGAATGCTGCCACATTGACTGTGCCGGGGAATCCCCTGCAGCCCACTTCCACAGGGAAACACCATGACTTCCAGCCTCGTTCTTTGCAACTGTCGGTGAGGGCCTGGTATTTTGCAAGCTTTCGTTCGAAGCTCTCCTCAACTCTTTCCTCCCACGGTACTGTGAGTTCAACCATGATGATTTGTTTGGTTGCAGATGACCACAATACCATGTCTGGCCTCTGGTTTGTCACCAATATTTCCTGTGGGAACTTGAGTCGTTTCTTCAGGTCTGCCTCCAGCTTCCAGTCGCTGGCCGTGCCTAGGATTCCACTGGCACTCTTAGCTCCTCTTCCCTCTTGTCCTGCTCTGACAAAGGAAATGAATGACGGGCCCTTGCTGACCGTCTTCTGAGCACGTCTTGCCTGGTCTAGATGTTCTGCGATGGATGATAGAACCTTGTCGTGGCGCCATCTGTATCTGCCATCAGCCAAGGCTGTCCTGCACGAACTAAGTACATGCTCCAGGTTTGCTGGTCTGCCACATAGCTTACAGTCAGGACTCTCGGACAGCCCCCAAGTCATGAGATTTGTTGGGCTTGGGAGCACATCGTAGACAGATTTCAGCAGGAAACTTAGTCTGTCGCCTTCCATTGTCCAGATGTCACTCCATGTTAGATTTCTTTGCTGTATCCCCTCCCAGTTGAGCCATTTGCCCTGCTTCCTGAGGGTTACAACTTTGGCAAGCCTGTTTTCTTCTTCCATCCGGCGGACCTCCTCCTGCACCATCGTACGTCTTTCCTTCTCACTGGCTTTGCTCCAACGTGAGCGTGTGACGTAGCCGAAACCCAACCTGCCCTGAGCGACATTTCCAACAATGTCACTGTGCCGAAGACGTGCCTCTGCATCATTCACAGCCTTTTCAGCCCTCCACTTTCTTCCGGTCTTGACCTGTATGCCTGCCTCCCGGACCTTCGCATCCCCACTGTCACGTAGCATGATGACCTGGCGGGCCTTTGTGGCCTTGTATTCTTCTGTCAGAGCCTTAAGTGGCACCTGCAACTTGCTCCCTGTGCAATACAAGCCTAGACTTGAAAAGCTCTTGGGCACGCTCATCCACCTTCGAAGAAAGGAATTAATGGTCCTTTCCATTGCTTCCACTGTTGATATTGGGACACTGTAGACCATGAGAGGCCACAGCAGGCGTGGTAGGATGCCGTGCTGGTAGATCCAGGCTTTGAACTTTCCTGGTAGTCCACACTTGTCGACTTGCTTTAACCAGTCTTCCATCTGGTTTGATGTGTCTTGTATGCTTTGCGTGTCATTAAGTGAGTCTCGGAACCACCTCCCTAGACATTTTATTGGTTGCTCCTTGACAGTGGGTATACTCTGCCCATTGACCCTGAATCTGGCACTCTCTTGCATCTTGCCTTTCCTCAAAACCATGCTCCTCGACTTCTCAGGTTTGAACTTCATTCTTGCCCACTTGATGATTTCACCAATATCCTGCAGCATCCATCTTCCTTCCACATAGGACTTTGCTGTTATGGTCATGTCTCCATAAAAGCCTTGTTGGTGGCTGGACAGTCCCTGAAGCCATCTTTGGTCCCCTGGAGGTTTTCTCTGCCGACTTCACAATCAGATTCATTGCAGCGGAGAACAACACAACAGAAATTGTGCACCCTGTCACAATTCCTATTTCCAGTTTGTGCCAGTCCGTGGTCATGTCCCTTGTAGAGAATCGTAATGTGAAGCCATCAAAGTAATGCTGCAGCATCTGACGAAACCTTTCGGGCACATGATACAACTGCAAAGTCTTTTGTATCAGTTGGTGCGGGACTGAGCCGTAAGCGTTGGCCAAGTCGAGCCAGATTACAGCAATGTCCCCTTTGTTTTCCCGTGCCTCTTTGATAATTTGGGTGATGACACTGGTATGCTCTATGCACCCTGACACACCTGGTACTCCTCCTTTCTGTACAGCTGTATCGATGTACTTGTTTTTCAGCAGATATGAGGTCATTCTTCTGGAAAGGACCGCCAGGAAGATCTTTCCTTCCACGTTGAGTAGAGAGATGGTCCTAAATTGGCTAAGGTTCACAGAATCCTCCTCTTTGGGAATAAAACATCCTTCTGCCTTCATCCATTCCCTACAAAGTTCTCCCTTCCTCCATATGACCTTCATAAGCTTCGACAGGCGTAGCAAAATCTTGGGGCAGTTCTTATACACTTTGTATGGAACTCCATTTGGCCCTGGTGCTGAAGATGCTCTGGCTTTCTTCACTATGTCACTTACTTCCTTCAACCTTGGTTCTGCGCAATCAAACTCTTCCACAGGTTCATCAGGTTTGAGTAACTTCTCACATTCACCCAATTCTTCATGACGGTTTCCATCACTGTGCATCCCTTTGATGTATTGGTCCGCTTCTTCTTTTGTGCAATGGAGCTCGCCTGTCTTCTTTTCTCCAAGCAAGCGCTTCACAAATTGGAAGGGATTCTTGGTGAATTGGGTTCTCTTTCGCTGTCTCTCATGCCTTTTCCTGCGCATATTCTCAGCCCGCCGAAGATTCTGTATCTCCTTTCTTAGGCTGTTCCTGAGCTCTGCCAGGGCTTGCTTTTCACTCTCATCTGCACACCTGTAACTGGCTTTCAAGAGTCTAAGATCTCCCTGAGCTTGGAAATTTTCATCACTCTCCTATTTTCGCCAACCTTTTTCTTCTCCCTCACTTCTTCTAAACCAAACCGTTCTTTTCCAAAATTGTAGATAATCTCAGACATGGTATGCAGTTTTCTATCAGCCTTCCCTACCAGAACAGTCTCCATCATCAAGTCCAACTCCTCATCAAAGGTCTTCCACTTTCCTTTCTCTGCGCTAGCGGGCCACTTCACTTTCTCTTTTCTTGCTGATGATTCATTCACAGCTCTGTCAGTTGTCAACTCTGTTCTCTCGATGCTCACCTCTCCCTCATCTGAATCTTGGAGGCTCTGGACACTGTGGTGTTCTTCCTGATCCAGCTCCTCCTCCGTCTCACCAAGTTGCCTTGCGCGTTGCTCCAGATTTAAGATTGGAGGGCATCCCATCTTTGTGCGATGAATCTTCAGTCCTACCTCATTCTTCAACATCTTCCCGCAACTACATGTTCTCAACCAGTCCGTGTTCTGTCTCGTTGTCGGTTGTTCAGGCGTGTTCGATTCCATTTGGCTTGTAGGTCGATCATCCTCCCCCGCTCTCGCACGACCTTGGGGGTATCTTTCTTCTTGTCGTTCTGTAGCTTTTTTGGGTTTCCTCTCACGAAGAATGTAGGATGACTTGCTAGGCCAATCTACCCCAGCGCTAGTCTTTCCCAGCTGTCACCTGTCTCTCCACGGTGTCACCGCACTATTCGCCGTTGTCAGTTGGTCTTTCCCAACAGTCACTGGATTTCCAGAAGATGTAGTTGTGAGATACAGTACTGCGTACTGCTACTATCCCCATCATCAGGTGGGTGCCATATTCATCGGATGTTTCGGCGCAAACCCACAACATCCTCCTATGGTGCGCCGACCAGGGTGATCAAATCCTGGCCTGGAGATAGTATGCGTCTGCTACCTCTGTCTCGTCTGCCAAAGCTTGCCTGTCTACTATCTTCTGTGGCCACCAATCCACTGCTCCTCTCTCTTTCGCCAGATCCACAGTGAGGCACTTTCAGTCTCTCTAGCAATAGCAGATATGGCTCTTTTCCTGGATTGTCCAGTGATCCCTATCCTACTGAATGCTCGCCACATTGACTGTGCCGGGAATCCCCTGCAGCCCACTTCCACAGGGAAACACCATGACTTCCAGCCTCGTTCTTTGCAACTGTCGGTGAGGGCCTGGTATTTTGCAAGCTTTCGTTCGAAGCTCTCCTCAACTCTTTCCTCCCACGGTACTGTGAGTTCAACCATGATGATTTGTTTGGTTGCAGATGACCACAATACCATGTCTGGCCTCTGGTTTGTCACCAATATTTCCTGTGGGAACTTGAGTCGTTTCTTCAGGTCTGCCTCCAGCTTCCAGTCGCTGGCCGTGCCTAGGATTCCACTGGCACTCTTAGCCCCTCTTCCCTCTTGTCCTGCTCTGACAAAGGAAATGAATGACGGGCCCTTGCTGACCGTCTTCTGAGCACGTCTTGCCTGGTCTAGATGTTCTGCGATGGATGATAGAACCTTGTCGTGGCGCCATCTGTATCTGCCATCAGCCAAGGCTGTCCTGCACGAACTAAGTACATGCTCCAGGTTTGCTGGTCTGCCACATAGCTTACAGTCAGGACTCTCGGACAGCCCCCAAGTCACGAGATTTGTTGGGCTTGGGAGCACATCGTAGACAGATTTCAGCAGGAAACTTAGTCTGTCGCCTTCCATTGTCCAGATGTCACTCCATGTTAGATTTCTTTGCTGTATCCCCTCCCAGTTGAGCCATTTGCCCTGCTTCCTGAGGGTTACAACTTTGGCAAGCCTGTTTTCTTCTTCCATCCGGCGGACCTCCTCCTGCACCATCGTACGTCTTTCCTTCTCACTGGCTTTGCTCCAACGTGAATGTTATGACAAGTTAATTCAAGCGGATTCCAATATTATGCTGTTTACAAATGAATATAGAACAGTAAATTTTTAAATATACTCGGCGCTTTAAGTACTCATGTACCGCGCTCTCCGTGGTCGAGTTGTTGAAGCACCCACCCCTTATCCAAGGGGTAGTATGTGTGATGGCCGACTGCTCAGTGAGGCTCGCATGTTAACAAAGTTACATCATTTACTAAAATAATGTCTATGGGACCTTCAACAAAGCAACACACACGATTCTTGTGAAAATTAGCAATGGTACTAGTAAATATTTGTTGTATGGCACACAGTGTATAAGCGTTGTTCAAAAACATGTTCTTAGGCGTAGAATCATGTCCTTTATATACGGAAAAATGTGAAATCAAGGGAGGCTAGCAAAATAGAGACGTTTTCCGTCTAGTTGTGGGTTCGATCCCCGACTGCAACATATCCAAGCCGTATAAAATGGTATTGTTGTAGCTCCCTTGCTTTGCGCTCAGCATATAAAGGTAGTTCCAGGATTTGATGGCCCGGTGTCAGGATAATGTGATTGGGTGTGATATCATGCCACATGTCTACGTCGTGATTCTGCAGTTTGGTAGCACTATATCTGTCTCAAGTAGACATCGTCTCCAAATGGGTTAAATACTGTCGGTTGGACGTTAAACCTAACAACCCAACAAAACAATCAAACAAATTAGTATTAATTATTCAAGTAAATGCGTTTTGAAAAAAAAATGTTCAAATCATGTTGCAATATTTGACCGAAATAAGTAATAAAACTATTTATAATAACATCCAAAATGTCAAAAGTTCTTCAATCTTTAATATTCACTACGTTTATAGTATAAATATGGTTGTCTTCATATTGCTCAAAAGGAATCGTTAGCTTAAATAATATATATTCTAAACAGTCGACACATCATTTGCTTTAATATAAGATAAAACATTGGTTTTCAGTTACTGCAACACAATCTATGACACCAAAGCCAAGCTATGATTACAAATACATCGAGTGTGGTGTTGAAACACTATTCGGAGACGCCAAGAAAGCCATCCTGCTACGCTATGCGTGTGAGTACCTATGCCACATTAAAATATTATGTATATATTTTATATATAATTAATGTTATTAGATTATGTTTCATTCAAAATGTGGGGTTCACACCATGAACGCTTGTACCAACGTTTGTAAAGTCTGAGAAATTAACCCAAACGTCAGAAAAATTACATTCACAAGTATGTTTTACAGTCACGCTACGAACACGCTTTTCAATTTTTACGAACGTTTTCTATTGCTTGACAGCGAGTGCTAGCATTTGTCAGCATTTGTTAGCGTTGAAATTATTTTTTCTATGGCCGTAGCCGAACTTTTGCAATCGCAAAATAGTCTAACTTAGACGAACAAATACTCAAATAGGAAAGGTGAAGTCTGCTTCAGTCGGGGAAGAAACGGTAACCTCACAAATTAAACCATTCTACAAATAAGTCGACTTTTGTCAACGAAGTATAACTAAGGCAAACTTTGTACAACTTAATCCAGCGTTCAGGAACGTTTAAAAATGAGTACTAGTTTTGCCAACGGACGTCACCGTCGGTATAGAGGAAACATTTTTCATGCAAACAAAATTTGCTATAAATAGAAATAAATGTTTTATCTAAAGTAGGCCCTGATGATTATTTTTATGGGTTATGGATCAGGCTACATACGGATTGTTACTAAGCAATTCATTTTGATGCACCGAGAAAGTTAACTTACGTCTGCAATAGTTCAGTGTGGTACAAAATGGCCGCCCAGAGCGATAAAGGGTTAAACACCCATGTACATTAGTTCTCCTAATTTTCAGATGCTCCGACTGTTAAGGACCTTCAAATCACTGGTACCGGCCTGACACTGCAGATGTTTGAGTGCATGACCCAGAGTCGTCCCCAAACTGACATCAGATGGTTCATTGACGGCCAGCAACACAATGGAGAAAACATCACGAACGACATTAACATTACGGCGTCATGTGACTTGGTATACAATTGATTTTAATTAATTTTGATGACAATCAGATTTGCCTCAAGTTGCAAATGTTTTGATGTAGAGTTGATGATGATGATATAGATGATGCCAAATACCACAACAATGATAATAACTTTATTCACGTATTTAGTTTATGTTCATAGAGAGATCTACAACCGACAAACCATATAACTTGTTTTACCCCATTAATAGCAATCTACAATCTTACAGTATCTTCTCTCTTCAACCTCCTTGATTAGATCATGAACGATGGATGCTAAACATACTATCTAGTTCCATGCCTTTTCCTACTCGGGATCCCTGAGGTCCCCGATTTCTGCATTTCTCTCCTCTTATATAGATCTTTTCATAGTTTCCCGCATAGTGACATGAGTATGACAGATTGCATGCTTCCACATGTGTCGCTAGACCTAATGCTGACAGGGGATTCATTCCTCAATTGCATCACAGAGTTCACCCATTTCAATGAGATCGATTTGGAAATTATGTTTTCAGCTCATAGTAGTCCGTCCTGAAAAGTTTTTCTTTTATTGAAAGAGGACTTTGCGCTTGGAAAGTTCATAACGTCATAAAAGATTTCACCCACAGGGTTCCCGTTAACAACCTTTGGACCCGGAGTCAATTTCTGCCACGAGACAAAGTCAAAGACCATTTTTTGTCTTAGGGATGAATCAGCTTTTTGTTTTGATTAAATGTATAATTCGATTTGCATTTATCCGATTCAAATAACATCCACAACAATATTTTGCTACATCACTAGAGAGGTCATTAGGGTCATCAGTGTTTCATGTTGCAAACCAGACTTTCACTCCGAACACACGCATAATGCGATCATTTTGGCTGAAACGCAGTCTATATATGCATGTTTCTGCATTTTTTTTTAAATTTAGAACTGTTAAATTTTCACTCATTTATCTCTTCACCCGGGTTTCATTCCATACCAGCAAGGACTAAAATATCATACTGCAGTCAAAACTACCTTGAACAGCCAACCAGCCAAGTCAAGCCCAACTGGCTGTTAAGCAAAGGTCAATCAAAACAAATTGGCATGTTGAGGATCTCAAGTTTACAGTTTACAGGTATGCACATGACTCCGTGTTTTCAAAAATAAAATTGGTGCCTGTACTTATGTATGATTTTCATACCCAGGCTCAAACTAAATTAAATAGGGATTTGCATATGAAACTCAAAATTGAGCATGAGATCATACTTAAGTAATTTCGAAAACGCGGGACCTTTTCTAGCTTTTTCCCCTCACAGAATGACAACAAGACGTATGACTGTGTCGGAACTCTGGTATGGCAGAACCTAAATCGCGAAGACAACAACAAAACGGTCACCTGTGAAATTGTCTACAACAACAACATTGAGCAGCTGGAGACACATACACTAATTGTCGGGTGTAAGTACATGTTATTGTCAACAAACCATAAACAATATTTTCTATTCATGTTTTCTTCCCATCTAGCTTGCCTTGATTTCTTTGCAGATGGACGATCTATACAAGTAATTTGTTAAGAAGGCGTCAGTGTCAGGTGGTCGCATATTGGTCCATGATCGTTAAAATTTAAG
Organism: Solen grandis; assembly: GCA_021229015.1. Taxonomy (NCBI): domain Eukaryota; kingdom Metazoa; phylum Mollusca; class Bivalvia; order Adapedonta; family Solenidae; genus Solen; species Solen grandis. The sequence continues at coordinate 3,864,597 of CM037785.1, forward strand.
CCTCATACAGTTAAACTGACCATATCGGTCCTTCACAGGATATGCTGAGTGGGATTATCATAAACAGCAATAGCTAGCCAAGCTTTCTCTATGCCAAATGTAAACAAGTTTCGGGCCCACGTAAAATATTTTAATGACTCCCATCCAGGGCTTCTTTTTCCTTAAAGTGAAAAGAAAAACAAACGAAATTTATGCAACAAAGTAAAAGCAGACTATATAAATTATCTACATTGTAGTATGGGGAAGATTCTCTGCAATGGTTCCATTGTCCCACATTGCATAATTTCAATGCATTCCTTTTGGTGGGCGGGGTTATGATAATTCAGTGTTTCCATTAGACAATTATCGTTATGATAAACGCTTAATACAATCACCTTTATAAATATTATTTTGTAGCTTATGTGTAAGAGTACATGACATTCAACATAGCACTATATTTTGATACTTTCTTTACACAGATGTGTGTGATATGTTGTGCATTAACCTCGTGTTCTGTTTAAATATAAATTATGTTTTTGCTCCTCTGTGTTAGGAATTAAGAATTTGACGTTTGATATTTTTTATCGTTGTAGTTCCGCCTTCAGAGGTCTCCGTGCATGTTACAAGCCAGGTAACATTAACAAACGACATTGCAGAAATTATTGTCACATGCCAAACGGATTCTGCCAAAGCTGTTCAATCCGATACAAGTAATGTTAGTATTGAATGGTTCCGTCTGGAAAAACCGGGTACCACACCTAATTATTTTCAATACAATCGTATGGAAAAAACCGAGTACCCTGGACTGTTTACCGGCTTCATCACAAATGAGACCATATCGATCAATGTGACGCGAGAAATGGAAGGAAGTGTTATATTGTGCAAGGCTTCAAACGGTCTAGGAATTCCAGCTGAAGGTCTTTCTCCACCATTTGATTTACATTGTAAGTAACGCTTTTATTTTCCGTATTATAAGTATGGCCTTTTATGATATCACGTTTAGTTTGCATTATGTTTGACTTTTCACAGCCAACTATCAAGTAAGTAACAACCAGAAAAGAAAAACATTCCCGATTATATACTTATTTGTTTAATATATCAACCCATATTTTTATTTTACAAATCTTTTATCTCTAACATACCTATTAAAAATATTGTTACACAAGTAAAGAATAATATAAAAAATATAAACAAGAAAACTATTTACGCATGCGTCAACGAATCGGTCCGAATGTCTATTTTTTGTTGCCGCGTAATATCTGTTTCGCTTCTAGTACTTGCTTCTTCACTTCACACAGTAATAAAATAAAAAAAAATGAATAATAATGTGGTGTAATCAGTTTTATGACCTGTGTTCAAATGTTGTTATTATTGTTAGCAGAATAAATGCAAGTACGAAAATAGAAAGTACGTGCATACATGATTTTGTGTAAGTACTATTAAACTCTCCGCAGAGAAAAACCAATATGTTAAACTAATTCTATAAATATCGGAAAATATAATGACCTCTGTAATAAGCATTGTTATTGACAATTTCAAGAAAAGACGAGAGACATATCTCTATATAAATATTTTTTCTGCACACAAATACATCATGTAAAAACGCACAACAATGTTCAGCAATAAAATCCGTGCCGGCTCTCACTGTTTCAACCTTAACTAAATGCTAAATATATAAATACTTAATAACAACATCGAGTCAAGAATTCATCCGAAATTCTACGTCAGGCAGAGGCTACACATTAACAAGAGGGCCAAGATGGCCCTTGGTCGCTCACCTGAGAAAGATGATTGCTTAAGAAATAAAGATGCTTGAGTGTAAAAGTGAAATCTGGCTTTTTTTATGGTGAAATGGGCATAACTCCTAAATTTACAAGTCAATATCAGTTATAATTGAACCCGATTGTGAGATTATGGGCATAAACATTGTCTTAAAGTTTAAAAATGAATGTTAAAAAAATGAAGTTGGTAGAGAATAAACAAAGAGAAATCTTGCATTTTTTGTATTAAAAGGGGCATAACTCCTGACCTAAATGACCCATCTCAGCCACAATTGAACTCAATCGAGACATTATGGTCATTAACAATGTCATAAAGTTTGAAGATGGTTGCTAAAAAAAAGAAGATGCTAGAGTGTAAACAACGTGAAATATGGCATTTTTTGAATATTAAAAGGGGCATAACTTCTGAACTAATTAATGGCTCTCAGCATTAATCGAACTCAATCGAGACATTATGGTCATAAACATTGTAATAAAGTTTGAAGATGATTGCTCAAAAGATGAAGATGCTAGAGTGTAAACAAAATGAAATATGGCATTTTTTGAATATTAAAAGGGGCATAACTCCTGACCTAATGGTACGATATCAGCCATAATCGAACTTGGCCGTGATTTTATGGTTATAAACATTGATATAAAGTTTGAAGATAATTGCTCGTGAAATGAAGATGCTAGAGTGCAAACAATGTGAAATCTGGCTTTTTTGAATTTTAAAAGGGGCATAACTCCTGACCTAATGTTCCGATATCAGCCATAATCGAACTTGGCCGAGATTTTATGCTTATAAACATTGTTTTAAAGTTTGAAGATAATTGCTCATAAAATGAAGATGCTAGAGTGCAAACGAACAAATTGTGGACGACGGACGGACGGACATTAATCGATCCTAAAAGCTCATCCTGAGCACACGTGCTCAGGTGAGCTAAAAAGCTGACGCAGCTTTTACATCAGACAAACAGGCCCTGAATTTTCAAGTTTTATAGAGCTTACATTCTCCAAACCAGGAAAGTTAATCAGGGGAGATAACTTTGCCAATAAAACCGCATGAAAGACATTGTCGCAGTACCAGCCACTAGTTAATGATACATATATTACCTTCTTTTTTTTCAGACCGACCTATCATCCTGTATCCAAATGCACGACGCCAGTTCTACGCCTACACGCAAGACAATTTTACATTACCTTGCATTGTTGATAGCAAACCTGCCTCTAATATAGTATGGGAGGATTTCAATGGAATGGAGTACGTCTCCACCAACAGTGCCGCCGTGAGTCATGTTCAAAACAGGCTTCATCTTCACCTTGTCAATCTATCCCTTGACAATGCAGGCATTTACCGCTGTCGTGCCTCCAACAACATCTCTACAGATGACGAACGGACAGTTGAACTACTAATTAACAGTAAGCTCAAGTTTAATGATAAGAACCGTATAGAATGACTTTCTAAGTATCTGTGCATACATCATTTGTTTTTCATTTACTGTTTGATATTGAAACAAAACGTACTTTAGTTAAATCTAAACTTATATTAGCTTATGACTAGTTGAAACTGCGTACTTATGAAGTCTGTTTAACAGCTGATTGACTTTATCAGCTATTTTCTTTTAATACTTTAATCACGTTCTCTTCCTTCAGAATCTGAAAGCAACCAAATGTTCACTTTTTGGTTATATCAAACATGATATACTCTTTTCGCTCCCCTTTATCTACAGACAAACCTGGGCACATTTCTTTCACCGTTACTCAAGTCTCTGCAACAACAATTGAGGTCACTGTCAACACTGATGACACTCCAGATCCTGAGACTATGATGTTCAGGCAGTACTTCTTCGTCCAGTATAGGCACAAGACAGACAGGTCGGGGCATCCTGAGGTGTGGAGGGAGTTGACCACACCTTTACCAAACACTGGCTCCCTTGATAGTCAGGTGGTCCATACGACGTCCATCACCGACTTTAGTCCTGGCCGGGTCGTCGAAGTAAGGATCAAATCCGAGGACGAGTTCTACAGGACAGTGTATTCTCAACCATATGTTCTTCAAACATGGGCGGGTAATAAATACAAATCATCCATTTTAATATACACTTTATTATGATATTACGTCCATGTAAAAAAGTATACAAAACACACGATGGTCATTGATTCAGTGCCGCAGTGCACAGTTGCATCAATAATCACCATTTTATACATTTGAACCACGATGCGTAAATTACATGTATCGCCGAGTTTCATTATATATAGTGTTTTTTATCCTTTTGATATATGTTTGTGTAGTTGAATTAATTATTTTGAACGTTAATACATGTATTAATATATTTCTTTCGAAAAGTCGAGGTTTTATGAATGTATTTACAAAGCGAACAAGATGATCTCTTTTCCGGAGGGATACTTTCGACCAATCAAAACTTACAGTATTCACCAGCTGTTTAGTGACCTTCACCTTTAAGTTTAGACATGAAGTTCAGTTGAAAACAAAACGGCCAACGGCTGAAGAAGAGTTATTAATTACTTACTTATTAAAGACATAGGACAGACATACATCTTCTATTTCGTCAAAACGTGTACATGAGTACACAGTTGCAAAATACATACAGAAATATTGCATATTGGCATTTACAACCTGATACGTTTTGCCCTATATTATTTCACGGCGATAACCTTTTCATACACGATGCAATGTTATTTATAAATGACAATTCAATTGCAGAGACAGATAACACAGTGTCAGAGCTGGAATGGAGAAACGCCATACTGATTTCGGTCTTTTCCACAGCAGCGCTGTTCATCATCATCATCATTATCACCGTCTGTGTTACGAAGAGAGGAGCTTGTAAGAAATATGTTCATATACATGTCCTATATCTATACGCGTGTTCAGTTCAGTTCAGACACATTTTGCTGACTGTGCAGCTATGTATTGTTTTCATATAAATGCTCAACTGTACCTATTGGACTCTCAGTTCCTGTATTAAACAGAGATGTGTACTTTGCTTTACATGTACATGTATTTAGTTATTCAGATTTTCTGTTTTCCATATAAAGTGTTTCTGCTTAAGATTTGATTTATCCACCTCTATAAACAATGGATACACAATCCATTGTAACTATTGTTCAATTTTCATTGTTTTCTTGTCGATTGATTGTGTCGGTAACTAAGATGTCTTTATCCGGTAGTCCGTAATAATTCCGTCCGTGGCTACTCTTATTAAGTTGTATAAAACAAAGTATTTATATAAGAATCATGGCGTTGATAAATCCTCTGAAATAATGAAAATTTAGAAGCAGATGTGTTCAAATTGTAAAGGAACCACAGTAACAATAAGGGACATTTCCTCTTTGCAATAAGAGGCTCTTGCTCTTTGTAAATGGGGACTGCTGCTATTTCTTATAATTGCTTTCTTTTAAAAGGAATTTAGAACTCTTTTTATTTCTTAAAAGGGACGTTGTAATGAGGGACTCTATTTTTTATGGGGCCTTTTTTTTAATAAGGTATAGGGGACATTTATCTTTGTAATGAGGAATTCTTTCTATTTCTTATAAGAGACTTTTGCCTTTGTAATAAGTGGCTCTTGCTATTTCTTATAAGGGACGTTTGCCCTTTGTAATAAGGAACTCTTTCTATTTTAACAAGAGGGCCAAGATGGCCCTAGATCGCTCACCTGAGAAAAGTATCTTTCATTGCCTGTACAAAACAGATTGCTTTAGAATTAAGATGATGAGGTGAAACAATGTTCAGGAATTTTCTGACCCCATCCACAAAAGATATCATCATGACAAACATTCTGCCAAAGTTTGAGGATGATTGGACCAAAAATGTTGCCCTCAGAGTATAAACAAGATTTTTCTAGGATTTGACCTACTGACCTACTTTTTGATCCAACCTGACCCATTTTCGAAAGGGTTCAAGATATCATCAAGACAAACATTCTGACCAAGTTTGAGGAAGATTGGATACAAAATTGTGGCCTCTTGTGTGTAAACAAGATTTTTCTAAGATTTGACCTACTGACCTACTTTTTGATCCAACCTGACCCATTTTCGAAAGGGTTCAAGATATCATCAAGACAAACATTCTGACCAAGTTTGAGGAAGATTGGATCAAAATTGTGGCCTCTAGTGTGTAAACATCAAATTGTTGACGGACGACGGACGACGGCCGACGGACAATCAAGTCTCCCAAAAGCTCACCCTGAGCTATGCTCAGGTGAGCTAAAAAGAGACATTTACTCTTTGTAATAAGGGGCTCTTGCTATTTCCTATGAGGAACGTTTGCCATTTGTAATAAGGGGCTCTTGCTATTTGTTATAAGGGAAGTTTGCCCTTTGTGATAAGGGGCTCTTGCTTTTTGTTATAAATGATGTGTGTTTTTTGTAATAAAGGGATTTTGCTATTTCTTATAAAAGACGTTTCTTGTTGCCCTTTTATAATGACTTTGCCTTTTATAATGAGTTCCCTTTTAAATTTTTTAAAGGTTTTCTGATAAGGGATTATTATAAAGGACGTTTACTCTTTGTAGTAAGGGGGTTTTCTCTTTGTAATAAGGGACTCTATTTCCTATAAAGAACATTTACTCTTTGTAATAAGGGATTGTTGCTGTTTGTAATAAGGCACTTTTTTGGGATGTTTGCTCTTTTAATAAAGGACTCTTGTTATTTCTGATAAAGACGTTTACTCTTTGTAATAAGGGATGTTTGCTTTTGTAATAAAGGACTCTAGCTATTTATAGCTCCCCCGAACAACGCTCAGAGTGAGCTTTTGTGATCTGTTGAGTATCCGTCATCCGTCGTGCATTGTCAGCAATTTTAGTTTTTACACTCTAGCATCTTCATTTCTTGAACAGTCATCTCCAATCTCTATGACAATATTTATGATTATAATCTCTCGATGGAGTTTTATTATGGCTGATATCGACCAGTTAGGTCAGGAGTTAAGCCTCTTGTGATATAAAAATGCCAGATTTCTTTTTGTTTACATTCCAGTGACATCATCTCTTTAACAATCATCTTCAAACTTTCTGACGATATTTGTGACCAAAATCTCGCGGTCAAGTTCGATTATAGCTGATATTGGCGGTCCATTATGTCAGGAGTTATGACCCTTTATTTATCAAAATATTCCAGATTTATCTTATTTACACTCTAGCATTCTCATTTTTTAAACGGTCTTCTTCAAACTTTACAACTATGTTTATAGTCATTACTTCTTAGCAAAGTTTGATTATGATTGATGTTGGCTCGTTAGGTCAGGAGTTATGGCCCTTTAATTATGAAAAAAAAAATCAACAATATTAGTGTTTACACTCTAGAAGCCACAATTTTGATCCAGTCTTCCTCAAACATGTTCAGATTGTATGTCTTGATAGTGCCTTGGTCGATTCGATCATAGGTAGAGCGGGGTTCAAAAAGTAGGTCAAACTTGCTCAGAAATTGTCTTTATAATATCTCAATCAAGTTCAGTAATGGGTGGGAAGGGTCAAAAAGGAGGTCACTAGGTCAAATCTTAGTATAATTCTGTATACATTCTAGGGATCACAATATGCGGAATGTTTGTCTTGATGATATCTTGGTCAAGTTCAATCATGAATGGGGCGGGTCTTTAAGTAGGTCACTAGGTCAAATCTTTGTAAAATTTTCTTCACACCACAGAGGGGTCACATTTTAGCCAAATATCTGTCAAACTTGTTACATATGTTGTGAAGGCATGGTCAAGAAAGGAGTCAATCTTAGAATCCTGACCACATTATTAGCCGATTCTTTCGCAAACTAGGCCAGAATGTTTGTCTTGATGATATCCCGGTCAAGTTTAAAAATAGATAAGGCAAGGTCAGTAATCAGGTGAGTGATTAAGGGCCATCATGGCCCTTTTGTTTAATAAGGAACTTTTGCTTTTTGTTAAAAAAAAAGTTTTTGCTCTTTGTAATGGATGGATGTAAATTGCGTGGTTGTTACGACATACGTGTTATATTTATACAAACTATTGTTTGTGTAACAACCTGTCTACCTCATATCATTTATCTCACTTTAAGCATATAAATAATGACTCATTACTAACTTTGTGTAGTTGATTTCCAGTATAATGTAACCTTTATTTATTAAGCATTTTTATATGAGTGAAAATGGTTTTCTCTTTCCAACAATCATTGTATTCTAATGAAGAATTGGTTAAATTAACATAAATGATTGAAAATGGAATAATGTTTGGTGGTATGTTGTGTAAATTCCCCACCAACAAAGGTTAAGGCCTAGATGGTCTTTTTGGTGTTGTTGGTCTTTAATAGGAAGTTTATTAACCGATGTTTTAAATGATGGATTTTATAATTAAAAAAAAAAACTGAAAAAAATGGGAGTAGTTTCGTCTAAATAGTAATTTCTAGTAATCTAGAAAACTGGAGACCGATAACCTTAATTAATGTTGATTATAAAATAGCTGCGCGAGCATTGGCAAATATATTGCATAAAGTCATAAACAAATTAGTTAGTTCGGATCAACAAGGGTATATAAAAGGTCGATTTATTGGATATAATATAAGACTAATACAAGATGTAATAAATTATACAGAATCATTTCAATTAGATGGGACGATTTTATTTTTAGATTTTAAAAAAGCCTATGATACAGTAGAATGGTCATTTTTATTTCATACCTTAAACTGTTTTGGTTTCAAGAATGATTTTATCAAATGGATTTAAACTCTTTATTACCAAAGTAAGTTGTGCATTATGAATAATGGATGAATCAAAAACATTGTCTCCTGAGCGCGGAATCCATCAGGGCTGTCCCATTTCATCTTTATTATATATATTAGCAGCAGAAATTACGGCATTGATTGTAAGAAGCTCAAATTATTTAAAAGGAATTAAAATACCATTTAAAAATAAGATCGAGAAATCAGAATTTCACAGTTAGCTGACGATACCACTTTATTTTTGAAATCTAAAGATGATATAAAAATGCTTTAAAAATTATTTTAGATTTTGGAAAACACTCGGGTTTGCAGCTAAATAAGACGAAAACAGATGGTTTAATGTTAGGTAAAAGTAAAACAGTTAAAACTTTAGAGAAAAATATCAACTGGCCTACAGCCCCTGTTAAAGTTTTACGGGTATATTTTGGACCTGATAAATCTAAATGCGAACAGTTGAATTGGGATGAGAGAATGGCAAAATGTAAGAGTTCAATACAAAATTGGTCAAAACGGAAATTAACTTTTTTTTTGGGGGGGGGGATTTAAATAATTAAGGCTCTTTTAATCCCAAAATTTACTTATTTATTTCATTCCTTAATTGTTCCGAAAAATGTGATACAAGAACTGAATAGTATTATATTTGAATTTCTTTGGAGTGGTAAAAGAGAGAAAATTAAAAGAACTACTTTAATTTCCGATAACACTGTCGGCGGTTTAAACATGATCGACCTTGAATCTTTTATCATATCACTAAAATATAAATGGGTCAAAAGCCTTTTGAGTAAAGATAATCAAAGTTGGAAAATAATACCTCGATATTTCTTTGATAAATTTGGACTAAACTTCCTCTTATTTTACATGGATATTGCATGCTGGAAAAATGTTGAAACTTCCTTTTTACCAGCTTTCTACAAAGATATTTATGTAAGTGGTTCTTTATAAAAAAAATAGGAAGGAACATGCACCACGCACTTTTGCAGACATACGAAATCAAATTTTATGGGGTAATAGATTCATTACATATAAAGGAAAGTCATAAAAATAAGGAAAGTGAGTGGTAGTAAAATTTATAATCAGTTGATTGATAAAAGAAATTGGATTTCGTAGTGCGAGTTATTAAAACGATCGATACCGAACAGTTGGCTAAAGGAAATTACATCACCCTCATCATTTCACAAACATGTAAAAACGGCTTTAAAAATCCTTATAGAAAGTAAAAATATATCTGAAATTTCTAACAAAGACATTTATAAGATACTTATTAAACGCAAATCGACAATACCAATTATTCATTCATACTGAGAAAGATATTTTAACGAAAAACTTAATTGGTCTGTATATTATAGTTACATAAACTAGCTGCATAATAATAGGCTAAAAGAATTTAAATATAAATTAATCAATAAAATATTTCCGTCCAAAGAACTAAGATTTGTATGGAAAATAATCTCATCTCCAAAGTGTTATCTTTGTAATGTCAGGGAATCTTATTTTTATCGAGTGTCCAGCTACAAATGCTGTTTTGGATTTTTTTTAATTATGTAATAGATTTTGGTTATAATTAATAAATTTACAATGTTTACTTTTTGCATATATAAAGCTTATTTTTTAAGTGAGAATTGGAGTAAACATTTTGATATTCTTGGTTTATTAAAATTTGAATTTTTATTATTCAGTGAATTAATGATCAGGAAAAAAGTAAATAATAGGTGGATAATTATGTTAATTCTTATATGAAATTTTGATGTGTTTAAAAAAAAAGTAAAAAAAAAATATGTAAAAAAAATCTATAACATGAAAAACTATTACTCTGTATGTTGTAAAGTCAACTGGGGATGGTTTCCCGACCCCTGTTGACCTATTACAGGGATAATAAACGGGGATACCCACATAGGGGCCTCAAAAAAATCCCCTCCAGTTTACTAGTATAAAACAAGCGTAAACAAAGCATAAAAGAATGTGGCAATATATTGTAAACATATTAAATAATATGAATTTGGGAAGGATAAAATGTCAATTGCTTCAAATGTTTACTGTATTACACTGAATATTTGTTTTCTTTTTACTTTTTCAGGCATCCCGCCAAGTCAAAGGTAGCACTTTAGAAGCTCTAGTCTATACGCTTTAAACTGATAGCTGTCTTAATTTTGACATCTTATTTCTCTCACCTTTAGCTAAAGTCTATACATTGACTACGTTTTGCACCATGGCATCGATCATCTCTTCATAATATTCTAAGTGAAAGTTATAATTTGATATAAGAGTAATACTCATTATTTAACTCTAAAAATGTGATGATACTTGTTAAAGATATCTTTGTTTTGTTTATTTATAAATTCAGATTTGCATTTGATTCACACTTCTATTAATGCTTATATTATCTTCAGATATAAACTGAATGAATTGAATCAGCTGGAAATCAGGAAATACCAGACATAATATGGATTTCTGTGCTTGTATCGTGTTAAAACAGCGTCAATGAAGTGTGAATATCTGCGCTGGTACTTTAAGTGCAAGATGTTCGTCCGTGTAGTGTTCACATCCGTGTCACAGTATAGTGTAAACACCTGCGTCTCCTGTGTCAGTATAGTGTAAACCTGCGATACTATAATGCTGAGTGGGGAGGGGAAAAATGCGTCAGTGCAATATTAAAATCTACGACTGTATTGTACCTACATGTATAAAATGGAATATTTTATCAACATATTACTATTTCTAGTCGATGTGATCTTCACTTTGTTTGACGAATCTGTATCCAGATTGATTACACTTTTAGAATATGAATGTCCGTGGATTTGTTACATTTTCGATGCAGACCAATGGGTTTTTGGTTGTCATGCATCATTAAACATACTCATCAGTATTTTATATATCTACGTCTTGGTTTTAATATGTTGTCAGTTACTGATGTTATGTATTAAAACACATGTATTTAATTATTAAAAAGGGCTCAGCCATGACATGTCTTTCTTTGTGTTGCTTTTGATTTCATAAAATTTTTGTCACAAATACTAGTTACATTTTGTTATAAAAGATTTGATCAAAATAGATTGTTTTATTTATTTATCAAACAATATCATGTGTCTCACGTGCAGTACATTTATTTGTCTGATTTTATCAAGCTTCTCAAGTTCAAGATTTCCTCCTATATTTGTAAAGACTATTTAATTGTAGAAACAAGGGTTATCATCGGAGGGGGCCTCCATGGCCGAGAGAGTAAAGTCGCTGTTTTTAACACTCATTCAGCCCCTCACCGCCTGGGTTCGAATCCCGGCAGTGTCATTCGGATTTTCATGAGAGGAAACCTTCCAGCTGGCTTGTGGTAGGTCGGTGGTTCTACCCGGATGCCTCCGTGCATTCGGGGTCGGTAAACTCAAATAGTCAAGTCAAGTTATCATCGGAGGAAATATTATAAGAAGCAATATTTCGTAAATTAAAGAGGCGAGCTAATTTAGGGAATATATCACTATAAACTTGATCACAGCACAAACACTTTTTGGGAGATGTATGATTTAATCCAATATAATTGGAAGCTACGAGGGCGAGTCAATAAATAACCAGCCTAACCTATTTCGGGTTGAGATCTACCTCTTCTTTTTCAATATAATTTCCCTCCAGGGCTATGCACTTGGACCAACGGTGTCAGAGTGCCATCAGCCCAGAAGTGAAGAAGTCGGGGTCCTTTCCAAGGAATCACTCCTCAACTGCCGCCACGACTTCTTCGTCAGACCGGAAATGACGTCCACGTATATCCTTTTTCAAATTTGGAAAAAGGAAGAAGTCGCTAGGAGCCAGGTCTGGTGAGTAGGCAGGGTGCGGTATTAATTCATAACCATTTCGCTCCACAGCATCCATTGCAACTTTATAAGTGTGGACTCTTGTATTGTCCTGTTGCAGTAAGACACCTTTGGAGAGTTTACCACGGCGTTTCTCGGGGATGGCGTTCCTCAGCTGGTCTAGCAAGTTTGCAGAGTATGCTCCGGTTATTGTACTTCTCTTGGGTAAAATGTCCAACAAAATAACGCCTTTTGTGTCCCAAAATACTGTGGCCATCACTTTGCCAGCAGATGGTTGAGTCTTGAACTACTTTGGCCTTGGGGATCCCGTCCCTACGCACTGACGACTCTGGGCTTTATTTTCTGGTTCATAATAATGCACTCAAGTCTCATCCATAGTAACTAGACGCAAAAGGAATTCATCTTTTGACCTCAAACGGTTCAACAACGCACTGCATACTGATGCTCTCGTTGCCATTGCTCATTGCTAAGGGGTTTTGGGACCCTACGGGCTGTAAGCTTGCACATCCATAAACGATCATGCAAGATTGTTGAAACGGTACTATGTAAAATGCCTAATGCCTGTGCTTTTTCTTCAACCTGACTTCGCCTATCTGAGTATACCAGATCTCTGACTTTATTACACATTTCTTCGTCGGTGGCATCAACTGGGCGTCCAGACCTGACTTCATCTTCTAAAGACGTTCTACCGCGTTTAAACTCCCCAACCCAGAATTTAATTTGAGAATAAGATGGTGCAGAAGACCCATACACATCAACTAACTCAGCATGTATGTCATTACCAGTTTTACCTTTTAAATGCAAGTACCGAATTACAGCACGGTACTCCACTTTTGATGAAAAGCTTGCTTTTACATCACTAGCCATGTTTGACATTCAATATCTGACAAACAAATGACCGTATACATGTGTAGTTTTGTACACAGGTATAGTACATGTATCAAAACAATGCGTGAAAATCGTGGATGTCTCGGTTGATCGGAGATGTCATAGGCTGGTTATTTATTGACTCGCCCTCGTATGTTAAACAGACTTGAATTGACTAGTATAGGTTAATGTTTGTTATCGAAGGTTCAACAAATTAAACCGCTCAAGCTCGGCGCAGCCGAGCGAGCGGTTTAACTTGTTAAACTTTCGATAACAAACATTAACCTACTTAATGTATGGAATTATGTTTTGAAGATACTGTCCTTGTCCCCGCCCATAAATTCCCGCCTTTGACAAACCAACCAATCAAATATGCTTCTAGATTGCTCATGCAAATTTAATTTCAAATTTGGCTCGTGTCTAAAAATAGACATGATGCAAGCTCATAACAACATGGAAGCGACAATTGCTATATGTTAACGCAAGTTTTGATCTCTTAGAGGGATATTGAATTATGTTAAAAACCTAAAACTGAAGTAGCGCCTGCTACAATGACGTCTACCGAGATAAAGACACCAACCACAAGTGACGAAAATGCAAGATGCTAAAGTTCCAAACTTAAAAAAATGTGATAGTCATAAATCTAAACTTCATTTTTTAAATCGATTAGTTCTACAATTTATATTAATCATTCTCGATGGCTCTGGTGGCGGCGTATGCGGTTATTATTGTGGGAGGAAACCGAAGAACTCGGACAAAACCCTCGTGCCTGGACGGGCGACCACTGTACCTCCTCACGTGCGTGACCAGGAATCGAACCCGGGACGCATTGGTGAGAAGCGAAGTGCGTAACCACTACGCTATCAAGGCACCCTGGCACTGTGATAGTCAGATCGGACGGGAAAAATAAGCACTGATTGAGCTAGTGAATACTTCATGCTATTCACTTATATTTGCGATTTGTTGTTGATGATGTTTTACGAGTCACAAGATGTCACTACTATGATTTCTGTAAAAGATCGTAATAATGGTACTGGTATGACTATTTGGTCCGGTGTCAGGATAATGTGACAGGGTGTTGTATCATGCCACATGTCTACGGTGTGATACTGCAGTGTGGCAGTACTGTATATGTCTCAAGTACACATTTTCTCCAAATGACTGAAATACTATACCCAATAAATAATATTTTCTATATTCATCAGGGTTGCCAGCGGTCTTGAAAAGTCAGGGAAATTGGATATTTTTTCAAGGTCAGGGAATTGTCAGGGAATTTTGAAATTTGGTCAGTGAAAAATGAAAATCAAATCCTGAAAAGTCAGTGAAAAGTCAGGGAAAAATTATTTCAAAGGTCGAAAAATGATCGCATTGAAGGTCTTACTCCGTGGCTATGGCAGTCTTTAGGCATTTAATGTTTGACTTTATCACTCTCACAGTTGAGCATTAAAATCAAATAACAGTAAACTAAGTTTAAAAATGATATTAAGAAGCATTACATGGTTAACTTACTGATTATAATACCCATTATTTACCTTAGAACCTCATTCAGCCTAAAGACTGAAAGGCTTTGCAACCCTTGCCTCCAGAGCTGACTAATAATTTCTGTTGTATTGTAGTAATATAACACTAGAAAAGAGCATTTACCTAACATTATATTCTAATATATAGATTATTATCCTTGTTTCAGGTATTGCGGGATAGGTGTTTACTTTTCTGTATATTATTTAACCATACCATGCACATCTAATAAAGGGGTTTGATGGCAGATAATATAATTAAATTACTCTGTTTCAGGCTCTTCCTTGTTAGCATGACAAATTAACAAATATGAGTTCAAAACAGACATCTTTCAATGATAACTGGCTTACGGACACAGAATTTAAGTGTTGGCTACGAAAAGACCCAAACAATGTGAATAAGGCCAGATGTGTTATTTGTGGTGGAGGGTCATTTTCCTTAGGAAACATGGGCAAGCAAGCCCTAAAGAGCCATGCAAAAGGAAAGAAGCATACTGACAAACTTGCATTAGTAACAAGGATTAAGAAAGAAAATACCATGATGTCCCATCTTGTCAAGGTTGAAAGCACAACTTCAGCAGCAACATCAAGCTCAGAAGGGTCCAATCTAACAGCTTCAACAAATGTGGAGTTACCGGTACCAGAGGAAACAGCCCCACGAATGCTTGAAATTCCACCACCGCCAAGGGAGCAGCCAAGCACCAGTATCACAATATCAAGGCCAATATCGCAATGGACTCTTAAAGAAGATACATTGAAAGCTGAAGTATTATGGGCTATGAAAACACTTACTTCCAAGTATTCCACCAATTCCTGTCAAGGCAATAATGAGCTGTTCTGTGCTATGTTCCCAGATAGTGAGATTGCCAAACAATTCCAGTGCAGCCGAACTAAGTGTTCATATCTTATAAGTTATGATCTAGCCCCATTCTACCATGACAGACTTCTCCAAAAATTGCAGGAACCTGAACAGAGGTATGTTATCTCATTTGATGAATCACTGAACAAAACTCTGCAACAGGAGCAAATGGATATGCTGGTTCGGATATGGGATTGCAACATTAATAGGGTGCAAACTAGGTACTTCAATTCCCAGTTTCTTGGCCACACAAGAGCATCGGACCTTGTAACTAACTTCAAAAGTGGAATACAAGCCTTGAGATACCCCAACCAATTGCAAATTTCAATGGATGGACCAGCTACTAACTGGAAATTCTTTGATGAGATTGTGAAGGATCGAATACTAGAGGACCCAAATATGCCTGGTCTTCTGAACCTGGGTTCATGTGGACTTCATGTTGTCCATGGGAGTTTCAAGACTGGTACCTCTGCCACTGGTTGGGAACTTGACAGTTTGCTGCGATCACTTTGGTATGTGTTTGAAGATTCTCCAGCCAGAAGAGAAGATTATAAAAGTATTGGTGGATCAGGAGTGTTTCCATTACGTTTCTGTTCAACAAGATGGCTAGAAGACATTCCTGTAGCTGAGCGTGCCATTGAGATTTGGCCAGGAATCGTTAAATATGTACAAAAGATCTAACAGGACCAAAGAGTAAAATTCCATCATTCCGAAGGCTTGTGAAACATGTTAAAGATCCCCTTACTATTGCCAAGTTGCAGTTCTTCATCAATGTGCCAGAACCCTTGCAACCATTCCTAAAGAAATTCCAAGGTGACAACCCACTGCTGCCATTTTTAACAGAAGAACTGTACTCATTGCTGAAGTTAATTCTCAACAGGTTTATAAAGCCAGAAGTCCTAAACAAAGCAAACACCAAAGCAAAATTAGCCAACATAGATGTGATGACTGCTGAAAATGTGGTTCATCCAAAGCGTGTGGAATAAGGATTTGCAACAGTGCAGCATCTGAGAAAAGCAGAAAGAGAGAAAACAGTCAGCGATTTACAAGTTCTGGCTTTCAGGAAGGAATGCACCCTGTTTGTCCAGAAATTATGCATGAAGTTACTGGAACGATGCCCTCTGAAGTATTCGGTTGTGAGATATTTGGTATCTTTGAACCCACAGCAAATGGCCAAACATCCTGAGTCATCAAAGGAAATGTTCAGCAAATTGCTTCAGTGCCTAATTGACAACAGAATAAGAGACGCCAAATATTGTGATATTGTTATGTAGCAGTACAGGAAATGGTTGGCCAACATTGAATGTGAGAAGGAAGTGTATGAGTCCTACAGCATGGATAGCAAGGAAGGCATTGACACCCTATTCTACAAGGATATTGGTGGGAAGGTGAATACCAAGAACTGTTCAGTGGTGAAAGCATGCTTATTTGTCCCATGGCCAGTCATCTGTTGAGAGGGGGTTCTCTGACAATAAGGAGCTATTGAAAGGGAACATGAATGAGCATACCCTTATCACGTACAGACGGGCTTATGATGGCCTCAAATCCCAGGACAAGCCACTCTCCGAGTGTGTCAGCAAGGAGTTACTACAGAGCTGTAGGCATGCTTACCATAGGTACAAGACTCATGCACAGGAAACAAAGGTAGAGGAGAAAAGAAGCAGAAAGACAAAGAAAGGGAAGAAATTCAAAGGCAACTCGATGATGCAAAGAAGAAAACGGCAAGTTTGAGGAAGATGGCAGATAAATTGGTTGTTGAAGCTGATGAACTGGCCAAACAAGCTGAAACCAAAAACAATCTGCAGTTACTGGTCAAATCTAATGCCCTGCGGGAAAAGTCCCATGGAAAGAGAAAGTAGATGGAGTGTGAAATTAAGACAGCTGAACATCTAGAGAAAAAACTGAAACAAATGTAATGTACACAGTACAGTCATGCCTCTCATCAGACATACTTCACTGTATTCTGTATTAGTCTAGCTATTTCTGTGCATGATCATTAGAAGTGTTTTTAATTACTAACAAAATCTAGTCAGTATACATGTATACCAAACATACCAAAATGAGCCCTATGTTCTTGTTTTCACAACCAGTGAAGTTACTTCTTTGGGGAAAATGTCCAACAAAATAACGCCTTTTGGTCCAAAAATACTGGGCCTCACTTTGCCAGCAGATGGTTGAGTCTTGAATATTTTGGCCTTGGGATCCCGTCCCTACCACTGACGACTCTGGGCTTTATTTTCTGGTTCCAAATAATGCACTCAAGTCTCATCCATAGAACTAGACGCAAAAGGAATTCATTTTTTTAAACCTCAAACGGTTCAACAACGCACATGCATACTGATGCTCTCGTTGCCATTGCTCATTGCTAAGGATTTTGGACCCTACGGGCTGTAAGCTTGCGAATCCCTAAACGATCATGCAAGATTGTTGAAACGGTACTATGTAAAATGCCTAATGCCTGTGCTATTTCTTCAACCTGACTTCGCCTATCTGAGTATTACAGATCTCTGACTTTATTACACATTTCTTCGTCGGTGGCATCAACTGGGGCGTCAGACCTAAACTTCATCTTCTAAAGACGTTCTACCGCGTTTAAACCCCCCAAACCCCAGAATTTAATTTGAGAATAAGATGGTGCAGAAGACCCATACACATCAACAACTCAGCATTTTATGTCATTACCAGTTTTACCTTTAAATGCAAGTACCGAATTACAGCACGGTACTCCACTTTTGATGAAAAGCTTGCTTTTACATCACTAACCATGTTTGACATTAAATATCTGACAAACAAATGACCGTATACATGTGTAGTTTTGTACACAGGTATAGTACATATATCAAAACAATGCGTGAAAATCGTGGATGTCTCGGTTGATCGGAGATGTCATAGGCTGGTTATTTATTGACTCGCCCGTATGTTAAACAGACTTGAATTGACTAGTATAGGTTTAATGTTTGTTATCGAAGGTTTTCAACAAAATTAAACCGCTCAAGCTCGGCGCAGCAAAGCAAAGCGGTTTAACTTGTTAAACTTTGGGATAACAAACATTAACCTACTTAATGTATGGAATTATGTTTTGAAGATACTGTCCTTGTCCCCCCCCATAAATTCCCCCCTTTTTGACAAACCAAACCAATCAAATATGCTTCTAGATTGCTCATGCAAATTTAATTTCAAATTTGGGCTCGTGTCTAAAAATAGACTGATGCAAGCTCAAAACAACATGGAAGCGACAATTGCTATATGTTAACGCAAGTTTTGATCTCTTAGAGGGATATTGAATTATGTTAAAAACCTAAATACTGAAGTAGCGCCTGCTACAATGACGTCTACCGAGATAAAGACACCAACCACAAGTGACGAAAATGCAAGATGCTAAAGTTCCAAACTTAAAAAAATGTGATAGTCATAAATCTAAACTTCCATTTTTTAAATCGATTAGTTCTACAATTTATATTAATCATTCTCGATGGCTCTGGTGGCGGCGTATGCGGTTATTATTGTGGGAGGAAACCGAAGAACTCGGACAAAACCCTCGTGCCTGGACGGGCGACCACTGTACCTCCTCACGTGCGTGACCAGGAATCGAACCCGGGACGCATTGGTGAGAAGCGAAGTGCGTAACCACTACGTATCAAGGCACCCTGGCACTGTGATAGTCAGATCGGACGGGAAAAATAAGCACTGATTGAGCTAGTGAATACTTCATGCTATTCACTTATATTTGCGATTTGTTAGTTGATGATGTTTTTTTTACGAGTCACAAAGATGTCACTACTATGATTTCTGTAAAAGATCGTAATAATGGTACTGGTATGACTATTTGGTCCGGTGTCAGGATAATGTGACAGGGTGTTGTATCATGCACATGTCTACGGTGTGATACTGCAGTGTGGCAGTACTGTATATGTCTCAAGTACACATTTTCTCCAAATGACTGAAATACTATACCCAATAAATAATATTTTCTATATTCATCAGGGTTGCCAGCGGTCTTGAAAAGTCAGGGAAATTGGATATTTTTCAAGGTCAGGGAATTGTCAGGGAATTTTGAAATTTGGTCAGTGAAAAATGAAAATCAAATCTGAAAAGTCAGTGAAAAAGTCAGGGAAAAAATTATTTCAAAGGTCGAAAAATGATCGCATTGAAGGTCTTACTCGTGGCTATGGCAGTCTTTAGGCATTTAATGTTTGACTTTATCACTCTCACAGTTGAGCATTAAAATCAAATAACAGTAAACTAAGTTTAAAAATGATATTAAGAAGCATTACATGGTTAACTTACTGATTATAATCCCCATTATTTACCTTAGAACCTCATTCAGCCTAAAGACTGAAAGGCTTTGCAACCCTTGCCTCCAGAGCTGACTAATTAATTTCTTTTGGGTATTGTGTAATAAACACTAGAAAAGAGCATTTACCTAACATTATATTCTAATATATAGATTATTATCCTTGTTTCAGGTATTGCGGGATAGGTGTTTACTTTTCTGTATATTATTTAACCATACCATGCACATCTAATAAAGGGGTTTGATGGCAGATAATATAATTAAATTACTCTGTTTCAGGCTCTTCCTTGTTAGCATGACAAATTAACAAATATGAGTTCAAAACAGACATCTTTCAATGATAACTGGCTTACGGACACAGAATTTAAGTGTTGGCTACGAAAAGACCCAAACAATGTGAATAAGGCCAGATGTGTTATTTGTGGTGGAGGTCATTTTCCTTAGGAAACATGGGCAAGCAAGCCCTAAAGAGCCATGCAAAAGGAAAGAAGCATACTGACAAACTTGCATTAGTAACAAGGATTAAGAAAGAAAATACCATGATGTCCCATCTTGTCAAGGTTGAAAGCACAACTTCAGCAGCAACATCAAGCTCAGAAGGGTCCCAATCTAACAGCTTCAACAAATGTGGAGTTACCGGTACCAGAGGAAACAGCCCACGAATGCTTGAAATTCCACCACCGCCAAGGGAGCAGCCAAGCACCAGTATCACATATCAAGGCCAATATCGCAATGGACTCTTAAAGAAGATACATTGAAAGCTGAAGTATTATGGGCTATGAAAACACTTACTTCCAAGTATTCCACCAATTCCTGTCAAGGCAATAATGAGCTGTTCTGTGCTATGTTCCCAGATAGTGAGATTGCCAAACAATTCCAGTGCAGCCGAACTAAGTGTTCATATCTTATAAGTTATGATCTAGCCCATTCTACCATGACAGACTTCTCCAAAAATTGCAGGAACCTGAACAGAGGTATGTTATCTCATTTGATGAATCACTGAACAAAACTCTGCAACAGGAGCAAATGGATATGCTGGTTCGGATATGGATTGCAACATTAATAGGTGCAAACTAGGTACTTCAATTCCCAGTTTCTTGGCCACACAAGAGCATCGGACCTTGTAACTAACTTCAAAAGTGGAATACAAGCCTTGAGATACCCCAACCAATTGCAAATTTCAATGGATGGACCAGCTACTAACTGGAAATTCTTTGATGAGATTGTGAAGGATCGAATACTAGAGGACCCAAATATGCCTGGTCTTCTGAACCTGGGTTCATGTGGACTTCAATGTTGTCCATGGGAGTTTCAAGACTGGTACCTCTGCCACTGGTTGGGAACTTGACAGTTTGCTGCGATCACTTTGGTATGTGTTTGAAGATTCTCCAGCCAGAAGAGAAGATTATAAAAGTATTGGTGGATCAGGAGTGTTTCCATTACGTTTCTGTTCAACAAGATGGCTAGAAGACATTCCTGTAGCTGAGCGTTTCCATTGAGATTTGGCCCGGAATCGTTAAATATGTACAAAAGATCTTTAACAGGACCAAAGAGTAAAATTCCATCATTCCGAAGGCTTGTGAAACATGTTAAAGATCCCCTTACTATTGCCAAGTTGCAGTTCTTCATCAATGTGCCAGAACCCTTGCAACCATTCCTAAAGAAATTCCAAGGTGACAAACCCACTGCTGCCATTTTTAACAGAAGAACTGTACTCATTGCTGAAGTTAATTCTCAACAGGTTTATAAAGCCAGAAGTCCTAAACAAAGCAAACACCAAAGCAAAATTAGCCAACATAGATGTGATGACTGCTGAAAATGTGGTTCATCCAAAGCGTGTGGAATAAGGATTTGCAACAGTGCAGCAAACTGAGAAAAGCAGAAAGGGGAGAAAACAGTTTAGCGATTTACAAGTTCTGGCTTTCAGGAAGGAATGCACCCCGTTTGTCCAGAAATTATGCATGAAGTTACTGGAACGATGCCCTCTGAAGTATCGGTTGTAGAGCTAAGAAAAAAAGAGCCAAAATTGTGATATTGTTATGAGCAGTACAGGAAATGGTTGGCCAACATTGAATGTGAGAAGGAAGTGTATGAGTCCTACAGCATGGATAGCAAGGAAGGCATTGACACCCTATTCTACAAGGATATTGGTGGGAAGGCTGAATACCAAGAACTGTTCAGAGTGGTGAAAGGCATGCTTATTCTGTCCCATGGCCAGTCATCTGTTGAGAGGGGGTTCTCTGACAATAAGGAGCTATTGAAAGGGAACATGAATGAGCATACCCTTATCACGTACAGACGGGCTTATGATGGCCTCAAATCCAAGGACAAGCCACTCTCCGAGTGTGTCAGCAAGGAGTTACTACAGAGCTGTAGGCATGCTTACCATAGGTACAAGACTCATGCACAGGAAACAAAGGTAGAGGACGAAAAGAAGCAGAAAGACAAAGAAAGGGAAGAAATTCAAAGGCAACTCGATGATGCAAAGAAGAAAACGGCAAGTTTGAGGAAGATGGCAGATAAATTGGTTGTTGAAGCTGATGAACTGGCCAAACAAGCTGAAACCAAAAACAATCTGCAGTTACTGGTCAAATCTAATGCCCTGCGGGAAAAGTCCCATGGAAAGAGAAAGTAGATGGAGTGTGAAATTAAGACAGCTGAACATCTAGAGAAAAAACTGAAACAAATGTAATGTACACAGTACAGTCATGCCTCTCATCAGACATACTTCACTGTATTCTGTATTAGTCTAGCTATTTCTGTGCATGATCATTAGAAGTGTTTTTAATTACTAACAAAATCTAGTCAGTATACATGTATACCAAACATACCAAAATGAGCCCTATGTTCTTGTTTTCACAACCAGTGAAGTTAATCATGATGCAATATACATGTAATTGTGTTAAATGTTTATTGTTCTAATAGTTTAGAGATGTTTGAATTTTAAGTTTTGTCATAAATTTTTTGGTTTTTTTTTTATGAGATTTCTAATACAGATGCTTATGTTTTGATTCTTCTGATTTTCATGTCATATGTTTCACTGACCAACAGTCACACTGTGTTTGAATAGAAATAGTTAAGAATAGTAAGAAAACAATGTTTGAATCATTACTTTGATGTAAATGTTTTTTATATTTTGGAAAATAAGTACAAACATGCAAAAAATATAATGGGAGGATTGGACGGCTGTATGGGAGGTCAGGAGGCCGTTTAAGTGTTTGACGATTTT
This sequence comes from Solen grandis, assembly GCA_021229015.1. NCBI lineage: Eukaryota > Metazoa > Mollusca > Bivalvia > Adapedonta > Solenidae > Solen > Solen grandis. Next base: position 3,887,605 of record CM037785.1, read on the forward strand.
GGTCAGTGAAAAACATGAATTGGTCAGTGAAAAGTCAGGGAATTTTATTTCACCAAAGTGCTGGCAACCCTGTTCATATCAGTTCTCGTTGCTTCATTTTACTGCATTTAATCAAAGTCAGAATATTGATTTTATAGCCACGCCAATAATCCCACCTTTAAACGCATGCGCACACAGGTTGATCACATGTGCAGTTAATTCAAAACATATGCTAGGTTATCCATTATACCTAGTTGTTTAAGAAGTTAAACCGAACGAAAATTTTGAAAAATACTGCAATCCCATCGGTCAAAATATAATTTCATACATTAATGACGTATAAGCTTTAGTGTGTTGGGGAATACTTGACAGTTGCTTTTTTTCTTTTTTCCTTTTTTTTTACGACTTCATCATATTGGATATGATATTATGATTACTATGTAAATGTTATTTGACATTCAGTTCTCATTGTTTATAAACAGTTCATTTAAAATAAATAAAAAAAGTAGAACTTCTACGCTGTTCTTATTGCATTTCATCATAGTTGGAACATTGCCAATATAGGCCACACCTCTTATCCCGCCTCTTCACACATGCGCAGAAAGGTTTTCCACAGGTGCAGTTAATTCAGCGCGTACACTAGGTTATCCATTAAACCTTTCGGGTTTAACAAGTTAAACCGATGGAAAATTTTGAAAAATACTTCAATCCCATTGGTCAAAATATAATTCCATACATTAATTTGAGTTAACCGTCGCTTCGACAGTATTTCAGTCATATAGCGACGTCCAGCTAATTATTGGTGGAGGAAGACCCCGAATGCACGGAGGCATCCGGGTAGAACCACCGACCCCAACCGGTTTTAAAGTGAAATAACAGGTTTCGGTGAGTATTACGAGATAAATTTTAAGGCTAAATTTTCCTGAAAC
>CM037785.1:3888612-3926757 GCA_021229015.1 Solen grandis
CATTAAAATTGCATATCCTTAGAACCGCATTACATCATGAAAAAAAAAATTAAATGTTCACATGTTTTTTTAAAAAAAAAAATAGTTTCTTCAAAAAAAGGGAAAAAAGTGATGGGACTTACTCGGGAGTGCATGAAAAAGGGTTTTACTAAATTTCTTATTTTTCAGTACCTCTCTTATATTACGCCAAATTTTTTTAAAAAGCTAGGAACCGTTAAAAGGGCTTTTGTTTCCCAAATTCATTTCGCTTCAAAATTGTATGTATTTTAAAAACATTGTAATACGGGGGTAAACCTTACATAGGCAAAATCGGGATAAATATGTCATATCGTTTGTTTTCCTTAAAACTTAATGAATATTAGTAAATTTTTTAAAAAATTTAAACACCAAAAAAAGGGGCCGGGCATTGATCTACAAATTATATTCATACTCTTTTTAAAAAAAATCAAAAATTTATCGAGATAAAGTAGTTAATGCGCTTAGGGTTGCAACTTTTTTAGTTTTTCTGCAAAACTCAACTGTTTAAACCCCGACTTAAAAAATTTTATATCATTTGAAATGCCTTTCAAATCACTAAAAATTAACGCATAGGCTCGATAAAATATTTTTCGTTTTTGAGATATTTAAGGCCGAAAAAAACCGATAATTGACATGGACCTTCCCCTTAGCTATTTCCGGGAAGCAAAGTGACGATGACAAAAAGGGGCATGTTGCACCTACGTGAATTTTTTAAATGCAAACGGTCAAAAACTTTGTCTTCCAGTGCTAAAAAACCGTATATTTTGGATAAAAAATTTGATAACGCGTCTGACGTCATTTTACGTATACGACGTCAATCTTTTAAGAACTGAAAGAAATCAATACGACACATATTCTTTCCAAATTTCATGTTCTAGCTTATCTGAGTGCTTCGTAATACTTCAATACTTTCTGGTCCAAAGTTCGAAACTTGGTTCAGCCATAGACCCTTTGATCTTTTGAAATATTGAAAAATGTAATAATCCTGCACAACAAGAACTTAATATATTACATTCTGTGAAAAAAATCAAGTAAATTGGTCCAGACATGACGGCTGTAGAGCGCGAACAAACTTTTGTAGCTTTTTTCAGCCCTGACGTCATTTGACGTCACATGAAGAAAAACAATATGTTGATCAAAAGCGCCAAAGTCACTGTCCATACTGTTAAAATTTCATGCTGCTAGCTCATCGGGAACCTGTTTTAATTTGAACCTCAAAAGGAAGAAAAAAGTAGAATAATAACTAGATTTCATTCGTTGATACGAATGATAGGACTTTCTGCTACATTTGTCAAATACTTAAAAGCAAAAAAAGTAAGAGGATATGAAATTGCAGCCTTTAACTTGCTTTTGTATGGCCATAACTTAAATGAACTTTGAAAAATAAACCGTTTAACTTGGAGGAAATGGCAAAAGTAACTGAAAATCATTTTTTTTTATATCGATTTATTTAACTTGGACTATTTTTATAATCTATGTTACAAATAAAATTTATTTAAAACGCTTACAATTCGAATTCCATCCTGTAATAATGGCTGGAGACCGCGTACAAGAATGTGTAGACAACGTCAAGTTTGATGTCACATGACATCATAGGCATAAGAAAATCAATGAAATGAAATATTAAGTATCTTAAATATATCAAGTAATTTTTTCATGCTCCTTGCAACTTTGCAACAGATAGAAATTAACGCGTAGATATATTAACATTCTTTTGGACCTTATGACGTCAAATAACGTAATCCTCACAGAAATATAATAAGTCTTAAAGACTAATATTCAGTCCAAATATCAACTTTCTAAATCATCTCGAAGCGATTTTATATATGTTTCTGAAATTTGACGTCAATAATTCGAAACTTGGATTCGCCATAGAACCATTGCCTTTTCGTCTTTTCGAATTTGTAAAACAGGACCCGGATACACAACTAGAGCGTTACATACATTCTTTGAAATTTGCTGAAAATTGGTCCAAAAAAAATGGCTGTACACCGCGTAAAACCTTTTTGTCCTGACGTCAAATCTGAGTGATATAACGTCAAATTAATATGAATTACATTGCATTCTAAAGCATTTCTAAAGTATATACCATAAGATTTCATGGTCCTGGGAAGTTAACAACAAATTAAATTTATGCGTATATATCAGAAATAATTTTTGACCTTATGACGTCATATAATGACAAATGACGTTAATCTTCATAGAATGTAAAGCACTCTTGGAGACTTATTTACTTTCCAACTATTAGATTTCTAACTCATCTGGAAACGATTTTATACGTATTTAAAATTTGACGTCAATAGTTCGAATATTGGATACGCCATAAAAACTTTGCATTTTGAATTTGGAAGAACGGACACAGGGATGCTCAACTATAACCTAATATACACATTCTATGAAATTTTGATGAAAATCGGTTCATAAACAATGGCTGTAGACCGCGTACAAACTTTTGTAGCATATGGCAAGTGTAACGTCATATGACGTCATAGGCATATGAAAACTGTAGAATTAAAAATATCAATGTTTGAAGTAAAAGGTCATATAATTTCCATTTCCATGGCCATTTTAACATATAAAATTTTTTTTGTAAATATTAGAAATAGATTTTCATGTAATGACGTCATCTGACGTCACATGACGTTCATTTTCACAAAATCGTTCAGACATCCATAAACCTACATAATGTTCAAATATCAACTTTCTATCTCATATGGGACCGATTTTATAAGCATTTGAAAATTAACGACCTCGGTTCGAATCTTGGATTCTCCATAGAACCATGGTCTTTTAGAATTTTGAAAAACGGATAGCGGGATGCACAACTAGATCTTAATATACACATTCTGTGAAAATTTGATGAACATCGGTTCATAAGTAATGGCTGTAGAACGCGTACAAACTTTTATAGAATATGTCAAGTGTGACGTCATATGACGTCATATACCTATAAAAATTATTGAAATAGAAATTATATTGTGTGAAACATACGCCATTAAATTTTATTGCTCTTCGACCATTTCAACATATAGAAATAATCTTGTTAATGTTAGTAATATATTTTCATATAATGACGTCAACGTGACGTCATATGATGCAAATTTTCAAATATTCTGTGAAAATTTAACCAATAATCAACTTTTTATCTCAAATAGAACTGATTTTATAAGCATTTGAAAATGTACGACCTTGGTTCGAATCTTGGATTCGCTATAGAACCTTGGCAATTTCGAATTTTGAGAAACGGACACCTGGATGCACAACTAGAACTTAATATACATATTCTGTGAAAATTTGATGAAAATAGGTTCATCAATAATGGCTCTGGACCGCGTACAATCTTTTGTAGCTTATTTCACGTGTGACGTCATATGACTTTATTTTCACAAAATGTTTAAAATTTCTAGAGACCTATATACTGATTAAATATCAACTTTCTATCTTAAATAGACAGATTTTATAAGCATTTAAAAATTTACGATATTGGTTCGAATCTTGGATTCGCTATAGAACCATGGACTTTTCGAATTTTGGAAAAGATGCACAACTAGGACTTAATATACACAATCTGTGAAAATTTGATGAAAATCGGTTCATAAACAATGGCTGTAGATCGCGTACAAACTTTTGTAGCATATTTCAAATGTGACGTCATATGACGTCATAGGCATATGAAAATCATAGAAATCAAAATTTCCTCACCTGACTAATAAGTCATAAAAATTTCATCGTCCTAGGAGTATTGCAACATAGAAAAATAAGCGTTTAGTTAGGAAGAAAAAAAGAATAATAATAATAATAATAAAAAAACAGTACAAACCCAATAGGACTTTCTGCCGAAAGGGCAGAAAGTCCTAAAATAGGTCTTTCTGCTTAAGGCAGAAAGCCCTAATAAACATAACAAACCCAATAGGACTTTCTGCTTTAGGCAGAAAGTCCTAACTAGACTTCTTTTGTTTTGAACAAAAGATAGGGCTTTCTGCACTGCAAACCATGACAAACCTGGTGTTTTCGAATTTTGGCAAACCTATATAATCCTGCACAATGAAGTCGTAATATATAACTTCTGTGAAAATTCCACGCTAATCCGTCCTTACATGACGGCTGTACAGCGCAGATGAACTTTGGTAGCTATTTTTAGTTCTGACGTCATGTGACGTCATATGAAAATTTTAAACTTTGAATCTAAATGTTAATGATTACCTACATAGGACATTTAATTTTAATTGTCTATGAACCTTTGCAAAATGAGTAAATTGACATCAAGTAATCGGAAATTCTATACAACTTGATGACGTCATATGACGTTCAACTTTACAAAATGCAAAGGAAACACAGAGAGGAATAATCTCGCCAAATATCAACTTTCTATCTAATCTAGAATCGATTTTATATGTATTTGAAATTTGACGTCCTTGGTTCGAATCTTGGATTCGCCATAGAACCTTAGTTCTTTTGAATCTTGGCAAGCCTATATAATCCTGCACAATGAGATCTTAATATATAACTTCTGTGAAAATTCCATGCCAATCTATCAATAAATGACGGCTGTACAGAGCGGACAAACTTTAGTAGTTATTTATAGTTCTGACGTCATGTGACGTCATATGAAAATTTTAAACATTGAATCTAAATGTTCCTGATTACGTACAAAGGACATTTAATTTTCATTATCTATGAAGCTTTGCAACATGAGTAAAATTGACATCAAGAAATCGGAAATTCTTTACAACTTGATGACGTCATATGACGTCATATGACGTTCATCTTTACAAAATGCAAAGGAAACACAGATACGTATAAGCTCCGCAAATATCAACTTTCTATCTCATCTAGAAACGATTTTATACGTATTTGAAATTTGACGTCCTTGGTTCGAATCTTGGATTCGCCATAGAACCTTTGTTCTTTCGAATCTTGGCAAACCTATATAATCCTGCACAATGAAGTCGTAATATATAACTTCTGTGAAAATTCCATGGCAATCCGTCCATAAATGACGGCTGTACAGCGCGGATGAACTTTGGTAGCTTTTTTAAGTTTTGATGTCATGTGACGTCATATGAAAATTTTAATCATTAAATCTTAATGTTCATGATTACCTACATAGGACATTAAATTTTCATTGTCTATGAAGAGTAAATTGACATTCAGGAATCGGAAATTATCTACAATTTGATGACGTCATATGACGTCATATGAAGTTCATCTTTACAAAATGCAAAGGAAACACAGAGACGTATAAGCTCGCCAAATATCAAATTTCTATCTCATCTAGAAACGATTTTATACGTATTTAAAATTTGACGTCCTTGGTTCGAATCTTGGTTACGCCAAAGAAACTTAGTTCTTTCGAATCTTGGCAAACCTATATAAACCTGCACAATGAGGTCATAATAAATAACTTCTGTGAAGATTCCATGCCAATCTATCAATAAATGACGGCTGTACAGAGCGGACAAACTTTAGTAGTTATTTATAGTTCTGACGTCATGTGACGTCATATGAAAATTTTAAACATTGAATCTAAATGTTCATGATTATGTACAAAGGACATTTAATTTTCATTATCTATGAAGCTTTGCAACATGAGTAAAATTGACAGCAAGAAATCGGAAATTCTTTACAACTTGATGACGTCATATGACGTCATATGACGTTCGTCTTTACAAAATGCAAAGGAAACACACAGACGTATAAGCTCGCCAAATATCAACTTTCTATCTCATCTAGAAACGATTTTATACGTATTTGAAATTTGACGTCCTTGGTTCGAACTTGGATTCGCCATAGAACCTTTCTTCTTTCGAATCTTGGCAAACCTATATAATCATGCACAATGAGATCGTAATATATAACTTCTGTGAAAATTCCATGCCAATCTGTCAATAAATGACGGCTGTACATTGAATCTAAATGTTCATGATTACCTACATAGGACATTTAATTTTCATTGTCTATGAAGCTTTGCAACATGAGTAAATTGACACCAAGGAATCGGAAATTCTATACAACTTGATGACGTCATATGACGTCATATGACGTTCATCTTTACAAAATTCAAAGGAAACACAGAGAGAAATAATCTCGTCAAATATCAACTTTCTATCTCATCTAGAATCGATTTTATATGGATTTGAAATTTGACGTCCTTGGTTCGAATCTTGGATTCGCCATAGAACCTTAGTTCTTTCGAATCTTGGCAAACCTATATAATCCTGCACAATGAGGTCTTAATATATAACTTCTGTGAAAATTCCATAACAATCCGTCCATAAATGACGGCTGTACAGCGCGTACAAACTTTGGTAGCTATTTTTAATTCTGACGTCATGTGACGTCATGTAAAGATAAAAATAACATATTCCAAAATGCCATTGCTTCAGGTGTCTGTTGATAGAATTTCTTTGTCCTAGACCTTCAGCAACTTAATGAAATAACAACATGAAAAGGTTGGAAAAAAAGAATAATAATAATAACAGACTTCTTTTGTTTTGAACAAAAGATAGGGCTTTCTGCACTGCAAACCATGACAAACCTGGTGTTTTTCGAATTTTGCAAACCTATATAATCCTGCACAATGAAGTCGTAATATATAACTTCTGTGAAAATTCCATGCCAATCCGTCCATAAATGACGGCTGTGCAGCGCAGATGAACTTTGGTAGCTTTTTAACATGTGTTATTACTTAAAAATGCAAAAAAAATTTTTTGAACCTTTCAACATGAGTAAATTGAATTCAGGAATGGAAATTCTCTACAATTTGATGACGTCATATGACGTTCATCTTTACAAAATGCAAAGGAAACACAGAGACGTATAAGCTCGCTAAATATCAAATTTCTATCTCATCTAGAAACGATTTTATTTGTATTTAAAATTTGACGTCCTTGGTTCGAATCTTGGATTCGTCAAAGAACCTTAGTTCTTTCGAATCTTGGCAAACCTATAGAATCCTGCACAATGAGGTCGTAATATATAACTTCTGTGAAGATTCCATGCCAATCTATCAATAAATGACGGCTGTACAGACGAACAAACTTTGGTAGTTATTTATAGTTCTGACGTCATGTGACGTCATATGAAAATGTTAAACATTGAATCTAAATGTTCCTGATTATGTACAAAGGACATTTAATTTGCATTGTCTATGAAGCTTTGCAACATGAGGAAAATTGACATCAAGAAATCGGAAATTCTATACAACTTGATGACGTCATATGACGTCATATGACGTTCATCTTTACAAAATGCAAAGGAAACACAGAGATATATAATATCGCCAAATATCAACTTTCTATCTCATCTAGAAACGATTTTATACGTATTTGAAATTTGAGGTCCTTGGTTCGAATCTTGGATTCGCCATAGAACCTTTGCTTTTTCGAATCTTGGCAAACCTATATAATCTGCATAATGAGATCGTAATATATAACTTCTGTGAAAATTCCATGCCAATCCGTCCATAAATGACGGCTGTACAGCGCGTACAAACTTTGGTAGCTATTTTTAGTTCTGACGTCATGTGACGTCATAAGAAAAATTTTCAACAATGGATAAAAATTAACATGATCACCTACAAAGGAATTTCAATTTCCATTGTTTATGAACCCTTGCATCATGAGTAAATTGACATACAAGAAATCGGAAATTCTATACAACTTGATGACGTCAAATGACGTCATATGACGTTCATCTTTACATAATGCAAAGGAAACACAAAGACGTATAACCAAAAACTTTCTATCTCACCTAGAAACGTTTTTATATGGATTTGAAATTTGACGTCCTTGGTTCGAATCTTGGATTCGCCATAGAACCTTAGTTCTTTCGAATCTTGGCAAACCTATATAATCTTGCACAATGAGGTCGTAATATATAACTTCTGTGAAAATTCCATGCCAATCTGTCCATAAATGACGGCTGTACAGCGCGTACAAACTTTGGTAGCTATTTTTAGTTCTGACGTCATATGACGTCATATGAAAATTTTAAACATTGAATCTAAATGTTCATGACAACTTACATGGGACATTAAATTTTCATTGTCTATGAGCCTTTGCAACATGAGTAAATTGACATCAAGAAATCGGAAATTCTATACAACTTGATGACGTCATATGACGTCATATGACGTTCATCTTTACAAAATGCAAAGGAAACACAGAGGACATATAATCTCGCCAAATATCAACTTTCTATCTCATCTAGAATCGATTTTATATGGATTTGAAATTTGACGTCCTTGGTTCGAATCTTGGATTCGCCATAGAACCTTAGTTCTTTCGAATCTTGGCAAACCTATATAATCCTGCACAATGAGGTCTTAATATATAACTTCTGTGAAAATTCCATGACAATCCGTCCATAAATGACGGCTGTACAGCGCGTACAAACTTTGGTAGCTTTTTTAGTTCTGACGTCATGTGACGTCATGTGAAGATAAAAATAATATATTCCAAAATGCCATTGCTTCAGGTGTCTGTTGATAGAATTTCTTTGTCCTAGACCTTCAGCAACTTAATGAAATAACAACATGAAAAGGTTGGAAAAAAAAGAATAATAATAATAAAAGACAGAACAAACCCAACTGCGAAAGCAGAAAGCCCTAATAAAAACAGAACAAACCCAATAGGCTTTCTGCGGAAAGCAGAAAGCCCTAATAAACATAACAAACCCAATAGGACTTTCTGCTTTAGGCAGAAAGTCCTAATAAAAAAACAGAACAAACCCAATAGGACTTTCTGCTTTAGGCAGAAAGTCCTAATAAAAAAACAGTACAAACCCAATATGACTTTCTGCCTGTAGGCAGAAAGTCCTAATAATAAAAAAACAGTACAAACCCAATAAAAAAACAGTAGGGCTTTCTGCCTGTAGGCAGAAAGTCCTAATAATAATAAACATAACAAACCCTATACGTTTTCCGCAGGTTTGCGGAAAGCCGTAATAATTAAAACTCAATCAAACTGAAAATTAGTAATACGGAACACGCAAAAAGTATTAGGTGTATAGAGTGTAACCTATACATTCTTTGAAAATTTTAGAAAAAATCAGCAATTAATAATGTCTGCAGAGCGCTTACAAACTTTTTGATCTGACGTCTGTTCTGATGACATATGGATGTGCATATCATTGCATAAGAAAATTCAGCATATTCAATATATGGCATATTTTTTTTTGTTGTAATTTTGGACCATTGGGATCACACTGAATTTATTGCACGAGAAATGAAAACATATTACCCCATGAGGTCCGGCCTATGAAAACCTGAAGAAAACCTTTAAAATTACAATATGTGTGAATTTCATATGGAGTCTCTGAAATACTTAACTTAATTTCGAGGTTAAACTTGGTTTCACTACAGAACCTCGGTCCTTTCAATATTTTGAAAACGAAACTAAGGATGGACAACAAAAGCCTAACTTATAGAGTTATATATTTGTGTGTGATTATTTTGCAGGAAAGTCACTACCTGGTTATGATTTTTCTTGCACATCTTTGCTTTAAAGTCAATCAACCTTGGTAACTCATGTTTAACAGTCAATTGGTCTCTCGGCTGACGTTTTACCGTAATTAAAAACATGTTTCGTTCATATAAGGCATATTTGTTCCTCTTCATTCAATTGCATTACATAATTGGGCGATTAGTAGGATCATAATGGAATATTTTTCAGTCTTACTCTGTCTCCCATGGCAGTCGTGAAATATGCGGATGTCATTCAATGAATTAAACACGTAATTCGAACACGACAACACGAAACATGTCAGGCGAAATAACGAAATTTTAACAGGCGAAAGGACGAAAAGTTTCGCCTTTGAATGTTTCGTGTCCGCGGGTCGAAACCTTTCGTGTTGGCGCCCTTTGTTTGTCGTGTCTTCGTGTCTTCGCCCCGAAACGCGAAAGGCGAAATAACGACAATGTTGCAGATTTCGTGTTGTCGTCCTTTCGCCTCGAAAGGCGAAAGTCGAAATAACGAAAATGACAACGCTTCGGGTTTCGCCTTCCGGTAGACACGCGCAGAACGTTTACACATATGCATACTTGCTGTAAATATCAACAATGCCAGGTGAAGATAGCTTTATTTCACTGCAGCAGAATATATACGCCTATAATATCCTTTTGAGTAATAAAATTGATGTTTTAATACACATTATATGTAGATGCTTACGTATAAGTATAAATTTATGTTAGCTTTTTTTTTAAATCATTATAAGTTACTGTGCCTGAACAATAAATAGAGTTTCAAGCAGTTCAATTATGCTACAACTGAAATATGTTTTCACTGAAGCTTCCAAATATATTTTCCGTATCATGGATGTTGTAAACGTTCTGCACATGTCTACCGGAAGGCGAAACCCGAAGCGTTGTCATTTTCGTTATTTCGACTTTCGCCTTTCGAGGCGAAAGGACGACAACACAAATCTGCAACATTGTCGTTATTTCGCCTTTCGCGTTTCGGGGCAAAGCGCCTTTCGCGTTTCGGGGCAAAGACACGAAGACACGACAAACAAAGGGCGCCAACACGAAAGGTTTCGACCCGCGGACACGAAACATTCAAAGGCGAAACTTTTCGTCCTTTCGCCTGTTAAAATTTCGTTATTTCGCCTGACATGTTTCGTGTTGTCGTGTCTTCGCCCCGAAAGGCGACAGGCGAAATAACGACAATATGGCATGTTTTCGTTATTTCGCCTTTCGCCTTTCGGGGCGAAGACACGACAACACGAAATGGCAGAAATCAGCCACCATACGGATGAGGAAAATCTTCACAAATGTTAGGTTATGGTTAATTGTTTTTATTGAAATAAATATGACTGGATCGGTTGGAACGCAAATACTATGATTTGTCGTATGCGCAAATTAGAGCTGTGCTGGTGCGATAAAGGTGAAAATATATTGGGATATCGTTGTTACTTATTAGGAACTTTCTGGCGTGGTGTCTATGAGAGTTTTAAAAAAAAGTGCACCAAACACATTTTTTCCAGTTAAATTTACAATTTATGGAAGATATTTTTAGTTGGTTGTTTGATTAACCATCTTAATATATAACCTGTAATTGATGTGGTTTGCGCTTAGATCCTTGGCTAGCATATAATCATTACCGACCGTGGTATCAATGCGTGATTAAAAAAATGTAAATTTGTAGATTTATATACTAATATGTCCAGTAATATACCGGTTGACATGGTGATACTAAGGTCAGGTAAATTTCTATACGGGTCGTACAGGCGTGGAATCCGTGGGGATTTTGAAGAAAAGGGTGTAAAATGAAAATTACACACATTTTAGGTCATATTCTTTTCTATGCATTTGGCAATTCTTCATATTGATATGACCAGTAAAAACCCAGGTCGCGTGATTATACTAGTTTTTTTTTCTATAAATTGACAGGTCTTCATATAAATAAGACCAGTTAAAACCCGGTTGGCGCGATGATACTATGGTAGTATTTACTCCTATTTGAGTCTTACTGCCGTGGTGTAGGTGAGGATTTAAAAGTGCATAAAAAAAATATATTTTTATATGAAATTTACATACATTTTAGGTGATAGTCATTTCTATGCATTGGCAAATTTTCATAATGATATGACCAATACCCCGGTGGCGCGATGATATTGGAGTAGTGAGTATCCTATTTTTATTGTACCGACGAGGTATCGGAACGAGTTTTAAAATGCTTTAAAAAAAGGCCATCCTTTAACTATTTGAATAAAATTTACACATTTTATGTTAAAGGCTCTTTATTATTCTTTCTTTTTCTTGTTTAAAATAAAACGGTTTGCACGGACACACTAGATCCGTATCTGGTATCCGCATAATAGCACCGCACCAAGCTTTACAGGTGAGAGAAAACAGGAAAAAAGTAATATGCAATAAAAACATAAAATATTCAAATGAAATTTGCACAGATGTTGTAAAATATCATTTTAAAGCAAATTTAGATGCCTTAGATGGCGTCAAGTCTCCTACCGGTGGTTAATGAAGTAAATTTTGAAAATGGATTTAAACATAAAAAAATTAAAAATATACCAATGGAATTTGCACACATGATTTAAAATGCTATTATAAGGCTACTGGTGAAATTGTATACCAATACGACCTGTAATAAAGCGGGTGGCGCTGTACACAGACATGGTGAATATGTTATAGAAGATGGCGCTTTTTAGTAGGACCGTAAGATGGATATCAATGACCTTATACATTGACTTGTTTCCTCTTTTTTTTTTCTTTTTTTTTGGCCATATAAAAATGAACACCTAAAAGACATTATGCAACCATATTGATCCATATGCAATTTTGATTGACATAAAAATTACATGTATGAGCACTGTGGTACAGAAATATTAGCGTTCCCTCACCATGGATCAGAAGGTTATGGGTTTGATCTCTTCTATGCTTCTTTCAGCGTCGAAGACCCACGAGCGCTTATTCCGTTCCTTCATACAGCGCCCGTGGGATTATTAGTTAGCATTTCCTCGTTATCGATTATTTGAAAAGTCGCGCCACTATTGGCGGCCCCACTAGGTAGTAGGGATTTTTGGACCAATAGAAACTCTCGTACTTACAGCACTTAGACAAATGTTTCAAGATGGCGACGAGTGTTGATTTCTACCGCTTAGCCTGCGACAATTTAAAGTAAGCAAATTAATGGACTTTCAAAGAGACAGTATTGAGAATTTATTATCTGGACGTGATGTTTTTTTATCTACTAGAACCGGTGGGGGTAAAAGCTTAGTGTACCAAGCATTTCAGTATATGTACAGTGAACAACATGGACGCGAAGAACAGTGTCAAGTTTTAGTTGTGTCTCCTTTGCTTTCGATCATGAAAGAACAATCTGTCTAAATACACTGGGATTCCGTGCAACATACATAGGGAGAGATTCCGCTGAGGATGCTGAAATTCTTGAAGGAAAACACGACTTTCTATTTTCCTCCCCAGAAAGCATTCTTGGTGTAACCAAATGGGGGGATATGTTACGATGCAGCACCAGCATACGATTAATAGTAGTGGACGAGGCACATACAATAATTCACTTGTAACATGTTTTTCATGTATTTACTTCATTTCTGTTTAAAAACTATTCTTAATATGTATGAATGCCACAAGTCTTTGCTTAATACTGAGATATTTAAGGCCGAAGAAAAAGCCGATAATTGATATATGACCTTGACCTTTGGGATTTGCCGAAAACTAAAGTGACATGGCTCCATAGAATCTAATACTGCATCTTCAGACAAAATTTCAAGCAAATCATACAAAAAATGAAGCCCCGTTAAGTTTTAATACGAAAGTTTTATTTGCATTATGACGTCATGTGACGTTATTTGGCGTTCATCTTTTCAGAATATAAAGAAGACCTAGAGATTAATATTCAGTCCAAATATCAGCTTTCTAGCTCTTCTGGAAGCGATTTTATACGCATTTGAAATTTGACGTCATTAGTTCGAATCTTGGATTAGCCATGAAACTTGTGCCTTTTCGAATTTGGTAAAACGGACTCCGAAAGGCACAACTAGAGCCTAACATACACATTCTGTGAAATTTTGATGAAGATTGGTCCAGAAATAATGGCTGTATACCGCGTACAAACTTTTTCATCTGACGTCGAATCTGACGTTATATGAGGTCATATGAATATGAAATTAATTGCATCCGAAAGCTCATGGTTTGAAATATATGCCATAAAATTTTCATAGTTCTGAGTCAATGGCATCACCTCAAAATTAACACAAATATAAGAGGAAGAAAAAAAGAATAATAAGAAGAAGAAAATAAAAAAAAACCAATGGTTTAATGATAGGACTTTCTGCAAGCTGTGTTAAAAAAAGGAAAATGACTCACCTCTGGTAGTATTTCATGTTCATGCTGAACAATTGAAATTATATTCCGAAATTAGTGCAAATGAGAAGAACTAAGTCTTAGTCTGTGACGTCACATGACGTCATATGACGTCATAACTCTAAACATATGTAGAAATTCTGCAGAACTGCAAACTGTTTAAGTTTCAACTTTCTATCTCATCCTGAAGCTCTCTAATCCTAAAATGAAATTTTCGATCCAATGTTCGAATCTTATTTCAGCCACAGAACTTCGGTCTTTCGGAATTTCGGTTAGCTGACAGGATATGCACACTTAACTTTCAAGATGTACCATCTGTGAAAATTTTAAGAAAATCCGACCATAAATGGCGGCTGTAGAGCGTGAACACCATTTTTCACTATTTTTAGCTCTGACGTCACATGACGTCATAGTGTGCTAAAGATGCTTTTGTTCAAAAGGGCATACTTTACTGTCATAACTTTTTTTTTAAATCATGTCAAAATCATTGCCCTAAAATGAAAATTAAGAAGTATGCTTATGACGTCACAAGACGTCATATGACGTCAAAACTCAAGATATATGTAGAAATTCTGCAGAACTGCAAACTGTGTAAGTTTCAACCTTCTATCTCATCCTGAAGCTCTTTAATCCTAAAATGAAATGTTCGGTCCTATGTTCGAATCTTTTTTCAGCCACAGAACTTCAGTCTTTTGGAACTTTGGTTAGCTGACAGGATATGCACAACTGAGTTTCAAAATGTACCATCTGTGAAAATTTGAAGAAAATCTGACCATAAATGACGGCTGTAGAGCGCGAACACCATTTTTCACTATTTTTTACTGTGACGTCATAGGGTGCTGAAGATGCTTTTGTTCAAAAGCACATATTTTGCTTTCATAACTCTGAAATTTTCATTCTTCTGAACAACTGGCATCATGTCGAAATCATTGCCCTAAAATGAAAATTAAGAAGTATGCTTATGACGTCACATGACGTCATATGACGTCAGGACTCAAACTATTTGTAGAAATTCTGCAGAACTGCAAACTGTGTAAGTTTCAACTTTCTATCTCATCCTGAAGCTCTTTAATCCTTAAATGAAATTTTCGGTCCTATGTTCGAATCTTATTTCAGCCACAGAACTTCGGTCTTTCGGAATTTCGGTTAGCTGACAAGATATGCACACCTTTGATTCAAGATGTACCATCTGTGAAAATTTGAAGAAAATCCGACCATAAATGACGGCTGTAGAGCGCGAACACCATTTTTCACTATTTTTGGCTGTGACGTCATGTGACGTCATAGGGTGCTGAAGATGCTTTTCTTCAAAAGCGAATGCTTTGCTTTTATAACTCTGAAATTTTCATTATTCTGAACAACTGGCATCATGTCGAAATCATTGTTCTAAAATGAAAATTAAGAAGTATGCTAATGACGTCACATGACGTTATATGACGTCACGACTCAAAATATTTGTAGAAATTCTGCAGAACTGCAAACTGTGTAAGTTTCAACTTTCTATCTCATCCTGAAGCTCTTTTATCCTAAAATGAAATTTTCGGTCCTATGTTCGAATCTTATTTCAGCCACAGAACTTCGGTCTTTCGGAATTTCGGTTAGCTGACAGGATATGCACACCTTTGATTCAAGATGTACCATCTGTGAAAATTTGAAGAAAATCCGACCATAAATGACGGCTGTAGAGCGCGAACACCATTTTTCACTATTTTTAGCTGTGACGTCATGTGACGTCATAGGGTGCTGAAAATCATTGAAATCAAAATTTCCTCACGTGACTAATAAGCCATAAAAATTTCATCATCCTAGGACTATTGCAACATATAAAAATAAGCGTTTAGTTAGGAAGAAGAAAAGAATAATAATAATAATAACTAGATGTCATTCGTGAAAACGAATGATAGGACTTTCTGCAAGCTGTGTTAATGCAAAAAGCAGGAGATAGAAGTTTCATGTAATGACTCACCTCTGGTAGTATTTCATGTTCATGCTGAACAATTGACATTATATTCCGAAATTAGTGCAAATGATAAGAACTAAGTATTAGTCTGTGACGTCACATGACGTCATATGATATCATAACTCTAAACATATGTAGAAATTCTGCAGAACTGCAAACTGTTTAAGTTTCAACTTTCTATCTCATCCTGAAGCTCTCTAATCCTAAAATGAAATTTTCGGTCCTATGTTCGAATCTTATTTCAGCCACAGAACTTCGGTCTTTCGAAATTTCGATTAGCTGACAGGATATGCACACCTAACTTTCAAGATGTACCATCTGTGAAAATTTGAAGAAAATCCGACCATAAATAGCGGCTGTAGAGCGTGAACACCATTTTTCACTATATTTAGCTCTGACGTCACATGACGTCATAGTGTGCTAAAGATGCTTTTGTTCAAAAGGGCATATTTTACTGTCATAACTCTGAAATTTTCGTTATTCTGAACAACTGGCATCATGTCAAAATCATTGCCCAAATATGAAAATTAAGAAGTATGCTTATGACGTCACAAGACGTCATATGACGTCAAGACTCAAGATATATGTAGAAATTCTGCAGAACTGCAAACTGTGTAAGTTTCAACTTTCTATCTCATCCTGAAGCTCTTTAATCCTAAAATGAAATTATCGGTCCTATGTTCGAATCTTATTTCAGCCACAGAACTTCGGTCTTTGGGAATTTCGGTTAGTTGACAGGATATGCACACCTGAGTTTCAAAATGTACCATCTGTGAAAATTTGAAGAAAATCCGACCATAAATGACGGCTGTAGAGCGTAAACACCATTTTTCACTATTTTTTGCTGTGACGTCATGTGACGTCATAGGGTGCTGAAGATGCTTTTCTTCAAAAGCAAATACTTTGCTTTCATAACTCTGAAATTTTCATTATTCTGAACAACTGGCATCATGTCGAAATCATTGCCCAAATATGAAAATTAAGAAGTATGCTTATGACGTCACATGACTTCATATGACGTCACGACTCAAAATTTTTGTAGAAATTCTGCAGAACTGCAAACTGTGTAAGTTTCAACTTTCCATCTCATCCTGAAGCTCTTTTATCCTAAAATGAAATTTTCGGTCCTATGTTCGAATCTTATTTCAGCCACAGAACTTCGGTCTTTCGGAATTTCGGTTAGCTGACAGGATATGCACACCTTTGATTCAAGATGTACCATCTGTGAAAATTTGAAGAAAATCCGACCATAAATGACGGCTGTAGAGCGCGAACACCTTTTTTCACTATTTTTAGCTGTGACGTCACATGACGTCATAGGGTACTGAAGATGCTTTTGTTCAAAAGCGCATACTTTCCTTTCATAACTCTGAAATTTTCATTATTCTGAACAACTGGCATCATGTCGAAATCATTGCCCTAAAATGAAAATTAAGAAGTATGCTTATGACGTCACATGACGTCATATGACGTCACGCCTCAAAATATTTGTAGAAATTCTGCAGAACTGCAAACTGTGTAAGTTTCAACTTTCTATCTCATCCTGAAGCTCTTTTATCCTAAAATGAAATTTTCGGTCCTATGTTCGAATCTTATTTCAGCCACAGAACTTCGGTCTTTCGGAATTTCGGTTAGCTGACAGGATATGCACACCTTTGATTCAAGATGTACCATCTGTAAAAATTTGAAGAAAATCCGACCATAAATGACGGCTGTAGAGCGCGAACACCATTTTTCACTATTTTTAGCTGTTAGAATAATAATAACTAGATTTCATTCGTTGATACGAATGATAGGACTTTCTGCTAAAATTGAAAAATATTAAGATTAATTCCGTGAGAAAGAATATATATTAAATTCTCTAACCTTTACTTTTTTTTTTTTTCGTATGGACTTCTTTTAGCTTTGACGTCACATGACGTCATAGGGTGCTGAAAATTCTTTTGTTCTGAAGCGCATACTCTACTGTCGTAACTCAGAAACTTTCATTATTCTGAACAACTGGCATCATGTCAAAATCATTGCCTTAAAATGAAGATTAAGAAGTATGCTTATGACATCATATGACGCCAAGACTCAAAATATATGTAGAAATTCTGCAGAACTGCAAACTGTTTAAGTTTCAACTTTCTATCTCATCCTGAAGCTCTTTAATCCTAAAATGAAATTTTCGGTCCTATGTTCGAATGTTATTTCAGCCACAGAACTTCGGTCTTTCGAAATTTCTGTTAACTGACAGGGTATGCACACCTTAGTTTCAAGATATACCATCTGTGAAAATTTGAATAAAATCCGGCCATAAATGGCAGCTGTAGAGCGTGAACACCATTTTTCATTATTTTAAACTGTGACGTCACATTACGTCATAGGGTGCTGTAGATGCTTTATTCAAAAGCGCATACTTAACTGTCATAACTCTGAAATTTTCATTATTCTGAACAACA
Organism: Solen grandis; assembly: GCA_021229015.1. Taxonomy (NCBI): domain Eukaryota; kingdom Metazoa; phylum Mollusca; class Bivalvia; order Adapedonta; family Solenidae; genus Solen; species Solen grandis. The sequence continues at coordinate 3,906,875 of CM037785.1, forward strand.
GGCATCATGTCGAAATCATTACCCTAAAATGAAAATTAAGAAGTATGCCTATGACGTCACATGACGTCATATGACGTCACGACTTAAAATATATGTAGAAATTCTGCAGAACTGCAAACTGTGTAAGTTTCAACTTTCTATCTCATCCTGAAGCTCTTTAATCCTAAAATGAAATTTTCGGTCCTATGTTCGAATCTTATTTCAGCCACAGAACTTCGGTCTTTCGGAATTTCGGTTAGCTGACAGGATATGAACATCTTAGTTTCAAGATGTACCATCTGTGAAAATTTAAAGTAAATCCGACCTTAAATGACGGCTGTAGAGCGCGAACACCATTTTTCACTATTTTTAGCTGTGACGTCATGAGACGTCAAAAGGTGCTGAAGATGCTTTTGTTCAAAAGCGCATACATAACTGTCATAACTCTGAAATATACATTATTCTGAACAACTGGCATCATGTCGAAATCATTGCCCTAAAATGAAAATTAAGATGTATGCCTATGACGTCACATGACGTCATATGACGTCAGTACTCGAAATATCTGTAGAAATTCTGCAGAACTGCAAACTGTGTAAGTTTCAACTTTCTATCTCATCCTGAAGCTCTTTAATCCTAAAATGAAATTTTCGGTCCTATGTTCGAATCTTATTTCAGCCACAGAACTACGGTCTTTCGGAATTTAGGTAAGCTGGTAGGATATGCACACCTTTGATTCAAGATGTACCATCTGTGAAAATTTGATGAAAATCCGACTATAAATGACGGCTGTAGAGCGCGAACACCATTTTTCACTACTTTTAGCTGTGACGTCATGTGACGTCATAGGGTGCTGAAGATGCTTTTTTTCAAAAGCGCATACCTTACTGTCATAATTCTGAAATTTTCATTATTCTGAACAACTGGCATCATGTCGAAATCATTGCCCTAAAATGAAAATTAAGAAGTATGCCTATGACGTCACATGACGTCATATGACGTCACCACTCAAAATATATGTAGAAATTCTGCAGAACTGCAAACTGTGCAAGTTTCAACTTTCTATCTCATCCTGAAGCTCTTTAATCCTAAAATGAAATTTTCGGTCTTATGTTCGAATCTTATTTCAGCCACAGAACTTCGGTCTTTCGGAATTTCGGTTAGCTGACAGGATATGCACACCTTTGATTCAAGATGTACCATCTGTGAAAATTTGAAGAAAATCCGACCATAAATGACGGCTGTAGAGCGCGAAAACCATTTTTCACTATTTTTAGCTGTGACGTCATGTGACGTCATAGGGTGCTGAAAATCATTGAAATCAAAATTTCCTCACGTGACTAATATGCCATAAAAATATTATCGTCCTAGGACTATTGCAACATATAAAAATAAGCGTTTAGTTAGGAAGAAGAAAAGAATAATAATAACTAGATGTCATTCGTGAAAACGAATGATAGGACTTTCTGCAAGCTGTGTTAATGCAAAAAGCAGGAGATAGAAGTTTCATGTAATGACTCACCTCTGGTAGTATTTCATGTTCATGCTGAACAATTGACATTATATTCCGAAATTAGTTTAAAGGTCCTATGTTCGAATTTTACTTTAGCCACAATACTTCGGTTTTTCGGAATTAAGATTATCTGACAAAATATTCACACCTTAGTTTCAAGATGTACCATCTGTAAAAATTTGAAGAAAATCTGATCATAAATGGCGGCTGTAGAGCACGAATACAATTTTTCAATATTTTTAGTTACTCTGAAATTTTCATTATTCTGAACAACTGGCATCATGTCGAAATCATTGCCATAAAATCAAAATTAAAAAGTATGCTTATGACGTCACATGACGACATTTGACGTCACGACTCAAAACATGTTAAGAAATTATGAAGAACTGCAAACTGTGTAAGTTTCAACTTTCTATTTCATCCTGAAGCTCTTTAATCCTAAAATGAAATTTTCGGTCCTATGTTCGAATCTTATTTCATCCACAGAACTTCGGTATTTCGGTTAGCTGACAGGATATGCACACCTTAGTTTCAAGATGTACAATCTGTGAACATTTTAAGAAAATCCGAACATAAATGGCGGCTGTAGAGCGTGAACACCATTTTCCACTATTTTTAGCTCTGACGTCACATGACGTCAAAGGGTGCTGAAAATTCTTTTCTTCAAAAGCGTATACTTTAGTGTCATAACTCTGAAATTTTCTTTATTCTGAACAACTGGCATCATGTCGAAATCATTGCCCTAATATGAAAATTAAGAAGTATGCTTATGACGTCATATGATGTCGTATGACGTCACGCATCAAAATATTTGTAGAAATTCTGCAGAACTGCAAACTGTGTAAGTTTCATCTTTCTGTGTCATCCTGAGGCTCTTTAATCCTAAAATGAAATTTTCGGTCCTATGTTCGAATCTGATTTCAGCCACAGAACTTCGGTCTTTCGGAATTTCGCTTAGCTGACAGGATATGCACACCTTAGTTTCAAGATGTACCACCTGTGAAAATTTGAAGAAAATCCGACCATAAATGACGGCTGTAGAGCGCGAACACCATTTTTCACTATTTTTAGCTCTGACGTCATGTGACGTCATAGGGTGCTGAAGATGCTTTTGTTCAAAAGGGCATACTTTACTTTCATAACTCTGAAATTTTCATTATTCTGAACAACTGGCATCATGTCGAAATCATTGCCCTAATATGAAAATTAAGAAGTATGCTTATGACGTCACATGACGTCATATGACGTCCCGACTCAAAATATTTGTAGAAATTCTGCAGAACTGCAAACTGTGTAAGTTTCAACTTTCTATCTCATCCTGAAGCTCTTTAATCCTAAAATGAAATATTCGGTCCTATGTTCGAATCTTATTTCAGCCACAGAACTTCGGTCTTTCGGAATTTCGGTTAGCTGACAGGATATGCACACCTTTGATTCAAGATGTACCATCTGTGAAAATTTGAAGAAAATCCGACCATAAATGACGGCTGTAGAGCGCGAACACCATTTTTCACTATTTTTAGCTGTGACGTCATGTGACGTCATAGGCTGCTGAAAATCATTGAAATCAAAATTTCCTCACGTGACTAATAAGCCATAAAAATTTCATCGTCCTAGGACTATTGCAACATATAAAAATAAGCGTTTAGTTAGGAAGAAGAAAAGAATAATAATAATAAAACAAAATTAATATTTCCCTAAAAAAGGTTTTGTTTAATGCAAAAAGCAGGAGATAGAAGTTTCATGTAATGACTCACCTCTGGTAGTATTTCATGTTCATGCTGAACAATTGAAATTATATTCCGAAATTAGTGCAAATGAGAAGAACTAAGTATTAGTCTGTGACGTCACATGACGTCATATGACGTCATAACTCTAAACATATGTAGAAATTCTGCAGAACTGCAAACTGTTTAAGTTTCAACTTTCTATCTCATCCTGAAGCTCTCTAATCCTAAAATGAAATTTTCGATCCAATGTTCGAATCTTATTTCAGCCACAGAACTTCGGTCTTTCGGAATTTCGGTTAGCTGACAGGATATGCACACTTAACTTTCAAGATGTACCATCTGTGAAAATTTGAAGAAAATCCGACCATAAATGGCGGCTGTAGAGCGTGAACACCATTTTTAACTATTTTTAGCTCTGACTTCACATGACGTCATAGTGTGCTAAAGATGCTTTTGTTCAAAAGGGCATACTTTACTATCATAACTCTGAAATTTTCGTTATTATGAACAACTGGCATCATGTCAAAATCATTGACCTAAAATGAAAATTAAGAAGTATGCTCATGACGTCACAAAACGTCATATGACGTCAAAACTAAAGATATATGTAGAAATTCTGCAGAACTGCAAACTGTGTAAGGTTCAACCTTCTATCTCATCCTCAAGCTCTTTAATCCTAAAATGAAATTTTCGGTCCTATGTTCGAACCTTTTTTCAGCCACAGAACTTCAGTCTTTTGGAAGTTTGGTTAGCTGACCGGATATGCACACCTGAATTTCAAAAGGTACCATCTGTGAAAATTTGAAGAAAATCTGACCATAAATGACGGCTGTAGAGCGCGAATACCATTTTTCACTATTTTTTGCTGTGACGTCATGTGACGTCATAGGGTGCTGAAGATGCTTTTGTTCAAAAGCAAATACTTTGCTTTCATAACTCTGAAATTTTCATTATTCTGAACAACTGGCATCATGTCGAAATCATTGCCCTAAAATGAAAATTAAGAAGTATGCTTATGACGTCACATGACGTCATATGACGTCACGACTCAAAACGTTTGTAGAAATTCTGCAGAACTGCAAACTGTGTAAGGTTCAACTTTCTATCTCATCCTGAAGCTCTTTAATCCTAAAATGAAATTTTCGGTCCTATGTTCGAATCTTATTTCAGCCACAGAACTTCGGTCTTTCGGAATTTCGGTTAGTTGACAGGATATGCACACCTTTGATTCAAGATGTACCATCTGTGAAAATTTGAAGAAAATCCGACCATAAATGACGGCTGTAGAGCGCGAACACCATTTTTCACTATTTTTAGCTGTGACGTCATGTGACGTCATAGGGTGCTGAAGATGCTTTTGTTCAAAAGCGAATACTTTGCTTTTATAACTCTGAAATTTTCATTATTCTGAACAACTGGCATCATGTCGAAATCATTGTCCTAAAATGAAAAGTAAGAAGTATGCTTATGACGTCACATGACGTCATATGACGTCATGACTCAAAATATTTGTAGAAATTCTGCAGAACTGCAAACTGTGTAAGTTTCAACTTTCTATCTCATCCTGAAGCTCTTTTATCCTAAAATGAAATTTTCGGTCCTATGTTCGAATCTTATTTCAGCCACAGAACTTCGGTCTTTCGGAATTTCGGTTAGCTGACAGGATATGCACACCTTTGATTCAAGATGTACCATCTGTGAAAATTTGAAGAAAATCCGACCATAAATGACGGCTGTAGAGCGCGAACACCATTTTTCACTATTTTTAGCTGTGACGTCATGTGACGTCATAGGGTGCTGAAAATCATTGAAATCAAAATTTCCTCACGTGACTAATAAGCCATAAAAATTTCATCGTCCTAGGACTATTGCAACATATAAAAATAAGCGTTTAGTTAGGAAGAAGAAAAGAATAATAATAATAATAACTAGACTCCTTTTGTTCTGAACAAAAGAAAGGGCTTTCTGCTAACTATGTCAAACCTGATCATACTTATTTACTTTTCTGACATACAACACCTTCAAATATTGAAGAAAATCCTTATTATAAGTATGCTTATGACGTCACATGACGTCAAATGACGTCACGACTCAAAATATTTTAAAAAATTCTGCAGAACTGCAAACTGTGTAAGTTTCAACTTTCTATCTCATTCTGAAGCTCTTTAATCCTAAAATGAAATTTTCGGTCCTATGTTCGAATCTTATTTAAGCCACAGAACTTCGGTCTTTCAGAATTTCGGTTAGCTGACAGGATATGCACACCTTAGTTTCAAGATGTACCATCTGTGAAAATTTGAAGAAAATCCGACCATAAATGGCCGTTTTAGAGCGTAAACACCATTTTTCACTATTTTTAGCTCTAACGTTACATGACGTCATAGGGTGCTGACGATGCTTTTGTTCAAAAGCGCATACTTTACTGTCATAACTCTGAAATTTTCATTATTCTGAACAACTGGCATCATGTCGAAATCATTGCCCTAAAATGAAAATTAAGAAGTATGCTTATGACGTCACATGACGTTATATGACGTCACGCCTCAAAATTTATTTAGAAATTCTGCAGAACTGCATACTGTGTAAGTTTCAACTTTCTATCTCATCCTGAAGCTCTTTAATCGTAAAATGAAATTTTTGGTCCTATGTTCGAATCTTATTTCAGCCACAGAACTTCGGTCTTTCGGAATTTCGGTTAGTTGACAGGATATGCACACCTTAGTTTCAAGATGTACCATCTGTGAAAATTTGAAGAAAATCCGACCATAAATGACGGCTGTAGAGCGCGAACACCATTTTTCACAATTTTTAGCTCTGACGTTATGTGACGTCATAGGGTGCTGAAGATGCTTTTTTTCAAAAGCGCATACTTTACTGTCATAACTCTGAACTTTTCATTATTCTGAACTACTGGCATCATGTCGAAATCATTGCCCTAAAATGAAAATCAATAAATATGCTTATGACGTCACTTGACGTCATATGACGTCACGACTAAAAATATATGTAGAAATTCTGCAGAACTGCAATCTATGTAAGTTTCAACTTTCTATCTCATCCTGAAGCTCTTTAATCCTAAAATGAAATTTTCGGTCCTATATTCGAATCTTATTTCAGCCACAGAACTTCGGTCTTTCGGAATTTTGGTTAGCTGACAGGATATGCACACCTTAGTTTCAAGATGTACCATCTGTGAAAATTTGAAGAAAATCCGACCATAAATGACGGCTGTAGAGCGCGAACACCATTTTTCACTATTTTTAGTTGTGACGTCACATGACGTCATATGAAGATGAAAATTAGTGCATTCAAAAGGGCCAAAGTCACTCTGATCACTGTTAAAATTTCATGCTGCTGGCCTATTGGCAACCTGTTTTAATTTGAACCTCAAAAGGTGTAAAAATAATAATAACTAGATTTCATTCGTTGATACGAATGATAGGACTTTCTGCTAACATTGAAAACTTTTTTTTTCGTATGGACTTCTCATGCATGAACTTTTTGAAATAAGCCATATTCCAAAAATAAACAAGTAACTGGTGTTGCAAGCAACACTTGAGTCCCCTACCGGTGAGGTGCATAATTTTTCCATTACCACAGCAACCGGAATTTTGGTCCAAGAAAAACAAGACTTTGGTTAAAGTAAATGTAAGGGAATATTTAAGTTATGTCCATTTAAGCAAGACTTACATGTAGAGTTGTTGTCTCTGCTGTGCCCACTATACAATTCATGCAAGCAAGACAGATGCAAGAAATAGAATTAATAATAGTTAGCTTGCCTGATCCAAAATGTTTTTCTTTAGTCTTTAGTCTTGTTGATGAGAAATGAGAACTTTCACTCTGCATCACCACCCTGACTATATACATGCCTTATAAAATTTATTATAAAGTTATCGCGGTTGCGTGATCCCATTTTTTGCCATATTTTCACTATTTCCGTTACCATAGCAACCACAATTTTAGTCAAAGAACAAAATTAAAATGATGTGCATAATCTACATATTGCCATCTAGTCATATACCAAGTTTCATCAAGTTAGCTTGCTTAGTTATAAAGTTATCATGGGATCCCATTTTTGCCATATTTTCACTATTTCCATTAACATAGCAACAACAATTTTATTTCAAGAACAAAAATAAAACAACGTGCATAATCGACACATTGCCATCTAGTTCCAAGTAAGTTTCATCAAGTTAGCTTGCTTAGTTATAAAGTTATCGCGGGATCCCACTTTTTTTTTGGCCATATTTTCACTATTTCCGTTACCATAGCAACCACAATTTTAGTCGAATAAAAAAAATAAAACAATGTGCATAATCTACACATTGCCATCTAGTCCTAAACCAAGTTTCATCAAGTTAGCTTGCTTAAATATAAAGTTATCGCGGGATCCTATTTTTGCCATATTTTCACTATTTCCGTTACCATAGCAACCACAATTTTAGTCGAATAAAAAAATAAAACAATGTGCATAATCTACACATTGCCATCTAGTCATAAACCAAGTTTCATCAAGTTAGCTTGCTTAGTTATTAAGTTATCGCGAGATCCAGATTTGAGCGGACAGACAGACGGACGGACAGACGGAGGGCAAACCTATAGTCCTCTCCGGTGTGAACACCGGTAGGGGACTAATAAATCTTTATTTTGATATCGCTTTCTTATAACTTGACCAATTTTACTATTCTAGGTACCAAAATAAATGGCCTGAAATTCCATTGTAGCATATTTGGGTCTAGTTTTATAGGTATTCAAAATATAAACAATTAAACTTAAACCTCTTAATTCTGCATATCTTTTTTTTTTTTTTTTCATTTACAGTCGCGGGAATGAAATAGTAAATGCTACCATGCAATAGAATCGTCGACGCGTGTAGCCTCGTGAGTAAAATTCAAATAACACTTGTACATACGATCGAGACGACTGTATTACACAAAGTTACTAAATTTTGCGCTTTTAGCTAATGCCTAGGCACAGGGACTTGCTCCCATACACACACACACCACACACACCACACACACACACTGTACATACACTATCAACAAGGGTGGACATCTTTTCAGGGGTCGACTCGCTTCAACTCCGTTTTTTCAAATCATTCAAATAAATCTATGAAGTTAACATACGGAATCACTCAAATATATATTTCTCTATCGAAATATACAAAATTGTCGTGATTTCGCAGCGTAAAAATCCGAATCATCCCGAAATGTACTGCGCTGCTGGTCCAGGTTGTTGTCCTTTTCTCGGATTCGCATATATTTCAAACAAATAAAAATACAAAGGAGGATTATTTTCACGACAATTTTGTATATTTCGATAGAGAAATATATATTTGAGTGATTCCGTATGTTAACTTCATAGATTTATTTGAATGATTTGAAAAAACGGAGTTGAAGCGAGTCGACCCCTGAAAAGATGTCCACCCTTATTGATAGTGTAATTACAGTGTGTGTGTGTGTGTGGTGTGTGTGTGTGTGTGTGTGTGTATGGGAGCAAGTCCCTGTGGCCTAGGTCACACATTCAGGATTTTTACTGCCGTCCTTGATAGGACTATTCCCGATTAAAATGTGTCAAAAGTCTGATCAAGATCCTGTGATTCGTGGCTGGAAATTCAAACTTTTATTAAATTTTGTAAAAAAACATTTATTTAATCACGACAACAATCAGATATTGTTCAGGAGGCGTCCCGATCCAGCCGTTTCCAGCAGAATTCGTCCCGATTATCCCGTTCTCAATCCGATTCTGATCCGATACAGCAGAATTTGTCACGACATAGTCACGATTGTAATCCGACTAGACAAAATCGGCTGAGTTTCCCGAATGTTACGGGACGCACCTAACTGTCAGGAGTGCTTGGCCGACCTCTCCGGACCATTCCCGATCCGTAGGACTCTGTTACGAACATATACGACTGCGTTCAGACAATGATAGGACATTGAGGATAGTAATCCGACTTTTTCGCTTTTCGTGTCGTAGCGCTGTCTGATCTCAAACGGGAGCCATAATCGACACTGTGTGAACGCCGCATTACAGACAAATTAGCTTGCAGCGTCTTGAACGGATGACATGTGTTGATCGTTTTGTTTAAAACGTCTACACTTATACACGCTCATGGTATCTCAAGCTGGCAATTAAATTACATTGTACTATAACATATATTTTCACATAGGTTATCATTTATCATAAATTTGGAATTAGCTTGAATTTATGCAACAATAAAGTCGGGAAATTTCAACAACGGTCTAAATGACATGTGTCAAAACGCTCAAAGGATTATGGGTAACGCAATGCTGCAACTGATATTCATAAGTAACGTAAATAAAATGATTTGACAAAACATTAAATCATTGTCAACACTTGTTTAGTTTGTTTGTTTGTTTGTTTGTTGGGTTTAACGTCCCACCGACAGTATTTCAGTCATTTGGAGACGATGTCTACTTAATGCAGTTATAGTGCTGCCACACTGCAGTATCACGTCGTAGACATGTGGCATGATACCACACCCAGTCACATTATCCTGATACCGGGCCAACCAGTCCTGCAACTACCCTTATATGCTAAGTGTCAAGCAAGGGAGCTATAACAGTACCATTTTTTACGACTTTGGTATCGAACCCACGACCTCCCGCTCCCGAGGCGGACGCTCTAAACACTCGGCCACCGGGAACGGTACACCTGTTTAGCTAGTAATATCAATATGATATAAGTAAAAAGTCCACGACCTCCTGCTCAGAGGCGAGCTAAAACCGATCAAAGAAAATTCTTACAAATGGCTTTATATTCGTATTTTTTATGTAACTTCCTTATTTCTTGATCAATTTCAAAACTCTAGGTGCCAAAATAATCGTCTTAAAATTCTCTACATCTCACTTGCTTAATGTAAAACTTATTTCTAATGATTCTTAAGATATAAGTCGTAAAATTCTGACATGACGGCAAAATCGCTGAAATTCTATATGTTTAAATTTTTATTTTTGATGTTACTTCCTTATACTTTGATCAATTTCAAAACTTAAGGTACCAAAATAATCGTCTTAAAATTCTCTACATCTCATTCGCTTTATCTATAGGAATATTTTTAATGCTTTTTGAGATACAAGCTCTTAAACCTCTTGAAAAATGAAAAAATCACCAAAGCTATATGCACGAATTTCGTTTTTCCCCCATTACTCCATGAATCTTAGGTCAATCATTAAACTTTAAGCATCAAAAGAACGGCCAAACATTGCTCTACAAATAATATTCATCATCATATTTTCAAAAATCAAAGGATTTCGAGATATAAACTGTTAAACACACTGAGGGTTACCGAATTTTGTTTTTTCCGCCATAACTCAACCGATTCAACCCCGATCATCAAAAACTAAATATCATTTGAAACGTCTTTCTAAGCACTACAAATTATACACATAGTGTCTCGATAGAATATTTACCGTTTTTGAGATATTTAAGGCCGAAGAAAAACCCGATAATTGATATATGACCTTGACCTTTGGGATTTTCCGGAAACGGAAGTGACATGGCTCTATAGATTCTAATACTGCATCTTCAGACAAAATTTCAAGTAAATCATGCAAAAAATAAAGCCTACAGGGCTTAAAAACCGTTAAGTTTTAATACGAAAGTTTTAAGAGCATTATGACGTCATGTGACGTCATATGGCGTTCATCTTTTCAGAATGTATAGAAGATCTGGAAACTAATATTCAGCCCAAATCTCAGCTTTCTAGCTTTTCTGGAAGCGATTTTATACGCATTTGAAATTTGACGTCATTAGTTCGAATCTTGGATTCGCCGTAAAACATTTGCCTTTTCGAATTTGGAAAAACGGACACGGGGATGCACAAGTAGAGCCTAACATACACATTCTGTGAAATTTTGATGAAAATCGATCCAGAAATAATGGCTGTAGACCGCGTACAAACTTTTTCACCTGACGTCAAATCTGACGTTATATGACGTCATATGAATATGAAATTCATTGCATCCGAAAGCTCATGGTTTGAAATATATGCCATAAAATTTTCATTGTTCTGAGTCAATGGCAACACCTCGAAATTAACACAAATATAAGAGGAAGAAAAAAAGAATAAGAAGAAGAAGAAGAAGCAGAAGAATAATAAAAAAACAGTACAAACCCAATATGACTTTCTGCCTGTAGGCAGAAAGTCCTAATAATAATAATAAAACTAGATGTCATTCGTCTAAACGAATGATAGGACTTTCTGAAGTGTTAATGCAAAAAGCAGGAGATAGAAGTTTCATGTAATGACTCACCTCTGGTAGTATTTCATGTTCATGCTGATTAATTGACATTATATTATAAATATGCGTTTAGTTACGAAGAAATAAAAAATAAGTAGCAGTAGTAGTAGTATGCTTATGACGTCATATGACGTCACGACTCAAAATATATTAAGAAATTCTGCAGAACTGCAAACTGTGTAAGTTTCAACTTTCTATCTCATCCCGAAGTTCTTTAGCCCTAAAATGAAATTTTTGGTCCTATGTTCGAATCTTACTTCAGCCACAATACTTCGGTTTTTCGGAATTAAGGTTAGCTGACAAAATATTCACACCTTAGTTTCAAGATGTACCATTTGTAAAAATTTGAAGAAAATCTGATCATAAATGGCGGCTGTAGAGCGCGAACACCATTTTTCACTATTTTTAGCTCTGACGTCACGTGACGTCATAGGGTGCTGAAGATGCTGTTGCTTAAAGCGCATACTTTACTGCAACAACTCTGAAATTTTCATTATTCTGAACAATTGGCATCATGTCGAAATCATTGCCCCAAATTAAAAATAAGTGGTATGCTTATGACGTCCTCTAACGTCACGATTCAAAATATTTGTAGAAATAATGCAGAACTGCAAACTGTGCAAGTTTCAACTTTCTATCTCATCCTGAAGCTCTTCAATCCTAAAATGAAATTTTTGGTCCTATGTTCGAATATTACTTCAGCCACAGAACTTCGGTTTTTCGGAATTTCGGTAAGCTGGCAGGATATGTACACCTTAGTTTCAAGGTGTACCATCTGTGAAAATTACAAGAAAATCCGACCATAAATGGCGGCAGTACAGCGCGAACACCATTGTTCAATATTTTTAGCTCTGACGTGACATGACGTCATAGGGTGATGAAGATGCTTTTGTTCAAAAACGCATACTTTACTGTCATAACTCTAAAATCTTCATTATTCTGAACAACTGGCATCATGTCGAAATCATTGCCCTAAAATGAAAATTAAGAAGTATGCTTATGACGTCACATGACGACATTTGACGTCAAGACTCAAAATATATTAAGAAATTCTGCAGAACTGCAAACTGTGTAAGTTTCAACTTTCTATCTCATCCTGAAGCTCTTTAATCCTAAAATGAAATTTTCGGTCCTATGTTCGAATCTTATTTCAGCCACAGAACTTCGGTCTTTCGGAATTTCAGTTAGCTTACAGGATATGCACACCTTAGTTTCAAGATGTACCATCTGTGAAAATTTGAAGAAAATCCGACCATAAATGGCGGCTGTAGAGCGTGTACACCATTTTTCACTATTTTCAACTCTGACGTCATATGACGTCATAGGGTGCTGAAGATGCTTTTGTTCAAAAGCGCATACTTTACTGTCATAACTCTAAAATATTCCTTATTCTGAACAACTGGCATCATGTCGAAATCATTGCCCTAAAATAAAAATTAAGAAGTATGCTTATGACGTCATATAACGTTGTATGACGTCAAGACTCAAAATATATGTAGAAATTCTGCAGACTTGCAAACTGTGTAAGTTTCAACTTTCTATCTCATCCTGAAGCTCTTTAATCCTAAAATGAAATTTTCGGTCCTATGTTCGAATCTTATTTCAGCCACAGAACTTCGGTCTTTCGGAATTTTCGGTTAGCTGACAGGATATGCACACCTTAGTTTCAAGATGTACCATCTGTGAAAATTTGAAGAAAATGCGACCATAAATGACGGCTGTAGAGCGTGAACACCATTTTTCACTATTTTTAGCTCTGACGTCATATGACGTCACAGGGTGCTGAAGATGCTTTTATTTAAAAGCGCATACTTTACTGTCATAACTCTGAAATATTCATTATTCTGAACAACTGGCATCATGTCGAAATCATTGCCCTAAAATAAAAATTAAGAAGTATGCTTATGACGTCACATAACGTCATATGACGTCACGACTCAAAATATATGTAGAAATTCTGCAGAACTGCAAACTGTGTAAGTTTCAACTTTCTATCTCATCCTGAAGCTCTTTAATCCTAAAATGAAATTTTCGGTCCTATGTTCGAATCTTATTTCAGCCACAGAACTTCGGTCTTTCGGAATTTCGGTTAGCTGACAGGATATGCACACCTTAGTTTCAAGATGTACCATCTGTGACAATTTGAAGACAATCCGACCATAAATGGCGGCTGTAGAGCGTGAACACCATTTTTCAATATTTTCAGCTCTGACGTCATATGACGTCATAGGGTGCTGAAGATGCTTTTATTCAAAAGCGCATACTTTACTGTCATAACTCTGAAATATTCATTATTTTGAACAACTGGCATCATGTCGAAATCATTGCCCTAAAATAAAAATTAAGAAGTATGCTTATGACGTAACATAACGTCATATGACGTCACGACTCAAAATATATGTAGAAATTCTGCAGAACTGCAAACTGTGTAAGTTTCAACTTTCTATCTCATCCTGAAGCTCTTTAATCCTAAAATGAAATTTTCGGTCCTATGTTCGAATTTTATTTTAGTCACAGAACTTCGGTCTTTCGGAATTTCGGTTAGCTGACAGGATATGCACACCTTAGTTTCAAGATGTACCATCTGTGAAAATTTGAAGAAAATCCGACCATAAATGACGGCTGTAGAGCGTGAACACCATTTTTCACTATTTTTAGCTCTGACGTCATATGACGTCATAGGGTGCTGAAGATGCTTTTGTTTAAAAGCGCATACTTTACTGTCATAACTCTGAAATATTCATTATTCTGAAGAACTGGCATCATGTCGAAATCATTGCCCTAAAATAAAAATTAAGAAGTATGCTTATGACGTCACATAACGTCATATGACGTCACGACTCAAAATATATGAAGAAATTCTGCAGAACTGCAAACTTTGTGAGTTTCAACTTTCTATCTCATCCTGAAGCTCTTTAATCCTAAAATGAAATTTTCGGTCCTATGTTCGATTCTTATTTCAGCCACAGAACTTCGGTCTTTCGGAATTTCGGTTAGCTGACAGGATATGCACACCTTAGTTTCAAGATGTACCATCTGTGAAAATTTGAAGACAATCCGACCATAAATGACGACTGTAGAGAGCGAACACCCTTTTTCACTATTTTTAGCTGTGACGTCATGTGACGTCATAGGCTGCTTATAATCATTGAAATCAAAATTTCCTCACGTGACTAATAACCCATAAAAATTTCATCGTCCTAGGACTATTGCAACATATTAAAATAAGCGTTTAGTTAGGAAGAAGAAAAGAATAATAATAATAAAAAAATGACGTCACGTGACATAATTGTTAGACACCCAGAGACCTACTAACTGACAAAATTTCAACTTTCTATCTCAAATAGGACAGATTTTATAAGCATTTAAAAATTGACGTCCTTGGTTCGAATCTTCGATCCGCCATATATGCTTGGACTTTTCGAATTTTGAAAATCGGACACCGGTATACACAATAAGAACGTAATATACACATTCTGTGAAAATTTGACAAAAATCGGCCCATTAATAATGGCTCTGGACCGTGTACAAACTTTCGTAGTCATATTCAAATATGACGTCATATGACGTCATAGGCTTGTGAAAATCATTGAAATCGAAATTTCAGCGTCTGAATCATGTGTCATTAAATTTTCATTGCCCTTCGACAATTTCAACATATAGAAATACCTTGTTAATATTAGAAATACATTATCATATAATGACGTCACGTGACGTCATATGACGTTTATTTTTACAATATGTTTAAGACTCCCAGAGACCTATATAGTGACTAAATATCACTTTTCTATCTCCAATAGGACGATTTTATGAGCATTTAAAAATTTACGACCTTGGTTCGAATCTTGGATTCGCTATAGAACCATGGACTTTTCGAATTTTGAAAAACGGACACCGAGATGCACCACTAGAACTTAATATATACATTCTGTGAAAATTTGATGAAAATCGGTTCACAAACAATGGCTGCAGACCGCGTACAAACTTTTGTTGCATATTTCATGTGTGACGTCATATGACGTCATAGGCATATGAAAATCATAGAAATCAAAATTTCAGCATTTGAAGCATGTGTCATTAAATGTTCATTGCTCTTCGACAATTGCAACATATAGAAATATTCTTGTTAATATTAGAAATACATTATCATATAATGACGTCACGTGACGTCATATGACATTTCTTTTCACAAAATTTTTAAAACTTCTAGAGACCTATATACTGACTAAAAATCAACTTTCTATCTTAAATAGGACAGATTTTATAAGCATTTAAAAATGTACGACCTTGGTTCGAATCTTGGATTCGCTATAGAACCATTGACTTCTCGAATTTTGTAAAACGGACATCGGGATGCACAACTAGAGCCTAACATACACATTCTGTGAAATTTTGATGAAAATCGGTACAGAAATAATGGCTGTAGACCGCGTACAAACTTTTTCACGTGACGTCAAGTCTGACGTTATATGACGTCATATGAATATACAATTCATTGCATCCGAAAGCTCATGGTTTGAAATATGCCATAAAATTTTCATTGTTCTGAGTCAATGGAAACACCTCGAAATTAACACAAATATAAGAGGAAGAAAAAAAGAATAAGAAGAAGAAGAAGAATAATAAAAAAACAGTACAAACCCAATATGACTTTCTGCCTGTAGGCAGAAAGTCCTAATAAGAAAAAACATAACAAACCAATAGGACTTTCTGCTTTAGGCAGAAAGCCCTAATAAACATAACAAACCCAATACGACTTTCTGCTTTAGGCAGAAAGTCCTAACTAGATGTCATTCGTGAAAACGAATGATAGGACTTTCTGCAAGCTGTGTTAATGCAAAAAGCAGGAGATAGAAGTTTCATGTAATGACTCACCTCTGGTAGTATTTCATGTTCATGCTGAACAATTGACATTATATTCCGAAATTAGTGCAAATGATAAGAACTAAGTATTAGTCTGTGACGTCACATGACGTCATATGATATCATAACTCTAAACATATGTAGAAATTCTGCAGACTGCAAACTGTTTAAGTTTCAACTTTCTATCTCATCCTGAAGCTCTCTAATCCTAAAATGAAATTTTCGGTCCTATGTTCGAATCTTATTTCAGCCACAGAACTTCGGTCTTTCGGAATTTCGATTAGCTGACAGGATATGCACACCTAACTTTCAAGATGTACCATCTGTGAAAATTTGAAGAAAATCCGACCATAAATAGCGGCTGTAGAGCGTGAACACCATTTTTCACTATATTTAGCTCTGACGTCACATGACGTCATAGTGTGCTAAAGATGCTTTTGTTCAAAAGGGCATATTTTACTGTCATAACTCTGAAATTTTCGTTATTCTGAACAACTGGCATCATGTCAAAATCATTGCCCAAATATGAAAATTAAGAAGTATGCTTATGACGTCACAAGACGTCATATGACGTCAAGACTCAAGATATATGTAGAAATTCTGCAGAACTGCAAACTGTGTAAGTTTCAACTTTCTATCTCATCCTGAAGCTCTTTAATCCTAAAATGAAATTATCGGTCCTATGTTCGAATCTTATTTCAGCCACAGAACTTCGGTCTTTGGGAATTTCGGTTAGTTGACAGGATATGCACACCTGAGTTTCAAAATGTACCATCTGTGAAAATTTGAAGAAAATCCGACCATAAATGACGGCTGTAGAGCGTAAACACCATTTTTCACTATTTTTTGCTGTGACGTCATGTGACGTCATAGGGTGCTGAAGATGCTTTTCTTCAAAAGCGCATACTTTGCTTTCATAACTCTGAAATATTCATTATTCTGAACAACTGGCATCATGTCGAAATCATTGCCCAAATATGAAAATTAAGAAGTATGCTTATGACGTCACATGACTTCATATGACGTCACGACTCAAAATTTTTGTAGAAATTCTGCAGAACTGCAAACTGTGTAAGTTTCAACTTTCCATCTCATCCTGAAGCTCTTTTATCCTAAAATGAAATTTTCGGTCCTATGTTCGAATCTTATTTCAGCCACAGAACTTCGGTCTTTCGGAATTTCGGTTAGCTGACAGGATATGCACACCTTTGATTCAAGATGTACCATCTGCGAAAATTTGAAGAAAATCCGACCATAAATGACGGCTGTAGAGCGCGAACACCTTTTTTCACTATTTTTAGCTGTGACGTCACATGACGTCATAGGGTACTGAAGATGCTTTTGTTCAAAAGCGCATACTTTCCTTTCATAACTCTGAAATTTTCATTATTCTGAACAACTGGCATCATGTCGAAATCATTGCCCTAAAATGAAAATTAAGAAGTATGCTTATGACGTCCCATGACGTTATATGACGTCACGCCTCAAAATATTTGTAGAAATTCTGCAGAACTGCAAACTGTGTAAGTTTCAACTTTCTATCTCATCCTGAAGCTCTTTTATCCTAAAATGAAATTTTCGGTCCTATGTTCGAATCTTATTTCAGCCACAGAACTTCGGTCTTTCGGAATTTCGGTTAGCTGACAGGATATGCACACCTTTGATTCAAGATGTACCATCTGTAAAAATTTGAAGAAAATCCGACCATAAATGACGGCTGTAGAGCGCGAACACCATTTTTCACTATTTTTAGCTGTGACGTCATGTGACGTCATAGGGTGCTGAAAATCATTGAAATCAAAATTTCCTCACGTGACTAATAAGCCATAACAATTTCATCGTCCTAGGACTATTGCAACATATAAAAATAAGCGTTTAGTTAGGAAGAAGAAAAGAATAATAATAATAATAACTAGATGTCATTCGTGAAAACGAATGATAGGACTTTCTGCAAGCTGTGTTAATGCAAAAAGCAGGAGATAGAAGTTTCATGTAATGACTCACCTCTGGTAGTATTTCATGTTCATGCTGAACAATTGACATTATATTCCGAAATCAGTGCAAATGATAAGAACTAAGTATTAGTCTGTGACGTAACATGATGTCATATGACGTAAGGACATGACTGGAAACTTGATTTCTAGTTTTAAGGTCCTATCTTCGAATCTTACTTCAGCCACAATACTTCGGTTTTTAGGAATTAAGGTTAGCTGACAAAATATTCACACCTTAGTTGCAAAATGTACCATCTGTAAAAATTTGAAGAAAAACTTAACATAAATGGCGGCTGTAGAGCGCGAATACCATTTTTCACTATTTTCAGCTCTGACGTCAGGTGACGTCATAGGGTGCTGAAAATACTGTTGCTCAAAAGCGCATACTTTACTGCAATAACTCTGAAATTTTCATTATTCTGAACAACGGCATCATGTCGAAATCTTGCCCCAAATTAAAAAATTTAAATGTTGCTTATGACGTCCCATGACGTCACGACCAAAAAATTTGTAGAAATGCTGCAGAAATGCAAACTGAAGTTTCAACTTTCTACTCAACCTGAAGTTTTTTTAAACCTAAAATGAAATTTTTTGGTCCTATTTTCGAGTCTTTTTTTTCAGAACAGAAATTCGGTCTTTTAAATTTCGGGTTTCGACAGAAGCAACCTAGTTTCAAAGTCCACTTGAAAATTGAAGAAAATCCGACCATAAAAGGCCGTTTTTTGAGCAAACCCATTTTTCACTATTTTTACTCTAAATTTTCATGACTCATAGGGGGCTGACGATCTTTTTTTTCAAAAGCGCATACTTTACTGTGAAAACCGAAATTTAGATTATTCTGAACAACGGGAACATCTCGAAATTATGCCCTAATAGAAAATTAAGAATATGCTTAGGGGACATGACGTCATATACTCACGACTCAAAATAAGAGAAATTCTGCAGAACTGCAAAAATGTGTAAGTTTAACTTTCTATCTCATCCTGAACCTTTAAACCAAAATGAAATTTCGGTCCTATGTTCGAATTTATTTTCCCAAAAACTTCGGTCTTTCGGAATTTCGGTTTACTGCAGGATAGCCACCTTGATTCCCAAAATTACCACTGTGAAATTTGAAGAAAAATCCGACCATAAAATCGGGGTAGAGCCGAACACCATTTTCACTATTTTTAGCTGTGACGTCAGGACCCAAAAATCTCAAGATGCTTTTTTTTCCAAAGCGCAAATTTTCCTTTCAACCTGAAATTTTCATTAATTTTTGAACAACGGCATCAGTCAAAAACATTGCCCTAAAATGAAAATTTAAAAGTACTTTAGCACAACGCAAGACGTTCTCGAAAAAATTTTAGAAATTCTGCGAACTGCAAACTGGTAAATTTTCAAATTTTTATTTCCCTCCGGAGCCTTTTAATCCAAAATGAAATTTTCGGTCCTATTTCGAATCTTTTTTCAGCCACAAACTTCGGTCTTCCCGGGAATTCGGTTAGCTGAAGATAGCACACCTTTGATTCAAATGTACCTCTGTGAAAATTTTAAG